>JBBBDQ010000614.1:5355000-5477500 GCA_037127315.1 Ascarosepion bandense
TATTTAATACATGAACTTATATTTCTTTGTTTTTAGAAAGCGTAAATACAGTGAGTAGTGTATCATTACCTTATTGTTAATTTCATATTTAATTTAATGCCATTGTGACATATCTAAATATTTCCAATACAGGTTTCAGTCATCATTAATAGAACGACGTCTGTAAAATTATATAGTATATGCTTGGTTAGAAAACAGAAGAATATTGAATTTTAGATATACCGATGTTGCCTGTACTCACATATTAAATTTTCCCATCAATAAAGTACTTACTGCAATCGTGAACTTCGCTCCTCGTTTTTCTAGCAAAATTGAACAACTGTCTTTCTTCTTGGTTTTTCTTCCCCATTCTTCTCGTTCTTGCCGAACTTCGTAATACCACTTGGTAACACTGTCCACTCTGTGGTAGGTAGAGATATTTTGTTCCTGTTACCTATCACGCAGGAATCCCCTATCACTATAACGTCTTTTCGTTAACAGCATGCTCATTTGGAATCATTCCGTGATTTTCTTGTGACTCTCCATGGATGGATAACTTCAAAGTTCTAATTAAAATTGTGCCACTGAAGTTTCTTCTGAGGTCAAATCCGACATAGACGCTTTCATCCCTTCTTACAAATGCCAGGTGAAACCTCAATCTACACCATGCTTCAAACCGGCATGCTCGGACAATATATCAGCGGGAAACCACTTTGTATAATCCCTCGTCATAACGATACTGTTTTTAATGAACACAAGCGAGTCCTTCTAAAAGATATGTCCCTGTTTAATGAAAGAATAAGGTACCGCATAGATTTTAACTGCCTTGGAACTTTTGGTGACTGTCAGGTAGGTAATTAGGCGTTAAATATATGCAAGTTTCTATTCTACACTCTGCCATGAATTTGTGGTTTTATCATCATCCTCTAATACAGCTGAATGATGTGTTCGTAAGTTGTTTTCCAATCTTGACATATCGGAAAATCACTGCCTTACCGTCCTCTTAGAACTGAGTCCCTGTTAAGTGTTATGCCTATAAATTGTTCCATAATTTCTGCTGTATTGTCTAACCTAGATTCACACCAACAATATGAACACTATGGTTTCTCTAATAATCATTAAAAAGTGCGCTCTCACACTTTCTCTTTTTCTTAATAAACTTTATAATAAATGTTTCCTAGCTAATTGTTGTCATCATCTGTTGTTCCAGTTTTAAATTGATCGGCGCGACCCATCGAACTCTCGGGCTATTAGACTTATACCACTTGTTGGTAAAAACCTAGAGGCAGTACTCGATGATGAATTAGTTCATCATCTATCTTAACATGACCTTTTGTTAGACAAGAAATATATTCGTTTCTCCAGATTAACTGCTGATGTTCTAACGATAACTGCGAAAATAATATGTTATATTCTAGACTAGCAGTATAGCCCGCGTTGCTCGGGTGAAATAAAAGCTTTAAAACTAATCCATGATCCTGGAGATCAGACTCTTTGGACGTTGGCACGAAAGACTAAGAGCAATAGTTGTTTCCAGTTAAAAGCGAGACCTTAGACTGAAAGAGAAATGAATGGATGTAAGTCAAATTTTCATTTCCTGGTATCGAAATCAAATACGTTTTTTCGTCTTAAAGCGAATTTTGAAGGCTAAATATGTCCTCTGAGTAAATGGTATAATGACTGAGACTAAAACCTACAATTATAAATACTTGTAGCCCAACCCGAAGCAAAAACTAAAATAAAAGGGCTGAAAAAATTTTTTTTAAAAAAACATCCAGGCAGATAAGCAGACACAAACACACAAACATCTTGTTTTTTATAGATATATTATCGATCTTTTGAACTATTGTAAGAACTACAACCTTGAAACTTCTGAATATCGTTTCCTATGGTTTTGTCTATGAGTGTATCAAATTTGATTAAAATCGGACCACTACTTCTATAACACGATTTGTTCGATTATCGATTTTCGATATTTATCTGGGGTACCTCGACACAAAACCTAGCTAAGAACACTCGCAGAAGCTTATAGTACAACTGTGTAAATGTTCAATAAAATCGGTTCAGCCGTTTCGGAATCCTTAGGTAACGGACACACGCACGCACACACACACTCACACACACAGAGAGAAAGTTCCGTTTATAAATAAATTTAGATGAAAAAAGAGAAATCTTATCTGTAGCATTGGACATTTCCAAAACGTTTGAGAGTGTCTGGCATTCAGGTTTTCTCCAAAAGCTGAAGAGTCTCATATTTTTTAGCTAATGTCTTCTTTCTTATCAAATGGTGACATTAAATTTATCCTGAACGGCTACTCGTCGAGATTAATTTGTACTTATATGGGGGTCAACTCCCTCGGGTCTACATCCTTTTTTCCACGCTGATTTTACTTTTCATTAGCGACATTCCGATGGCCTTAGCTTTCAGCTTGAGCTGCATGCTAACGACACGAACATTTACACCTGACTTGATAAAAAGTTGATAGTCTATGTAAGAAAAAAATTGCAGCTGGTGTCTAAAGGATCTCAATAGTGCTTTGGTCTCCAAAACTAAACTTCACTCAGTTAATCATCTCTAACTTCCCTCATCATGGAAGATGCTAATCTCCAGGAAATTGATTTGTTGTGGCTTCTCGCGCGAACGTTTTCAGCTAAGACGAAGCGGAAAGTGTATGTTGAATACAATGCTCGTTCAGCTTTGAAAAAGATTGGTTAAAAGTGTCGAGCAAGAGAAATTTTGCATCCAATAACTTCTTCTTCTTTGTGTCATGCCTCTTCAGAACATAGACGATCATGACTTTCCACGTCACCCAATATCTGGTAGCTCTTAGCATGCTTTCTCCTGTTACCCCACCAAAACCCCGATTTCCATCCACCTGCTCAGGCAATTCAAATATATTATCCCCTGTTTTCCCAAAACTCCCTTTCACTCTATCTGATCTGTAAGTATCAGATTCACCGTTCCTTTCTTATTACATGTCCAAGGAAATTTAGCTGTTTTTCCTGATGCTCAATATGAATTTCTTTTTTGTATACGTCGTTTCTAAGACTTCATTTGTTCTCACTTGCACGATCCATGATATTAACAGCATCCTTCTGGCGAACCACATTTCTGTTACTTCAAGTTTTTCTTTCATCTTTGATAAGATTTTCTAGATTTCACTGATAATAAAGAAGTTCTGGAATGCGTCCTTGGCCATTCCAATGAGCCTTCAGATCACAGTGTCGCACTTTTCGCCTTCCGTTAGAACACTTCCCAAGTACTTAAATTTTTGTACCTGCTTGATTTTAGTATCCCCAACCTGTAATTGGTATTTTTTGCTCCTCCATTTACTGAAGACCATACATTCGGTTTTCTTGTAATTTATTTGAAAACCTTTCTTTTGACTTTCTTCATCTACATGTTTTAAAAGGTTTTCTAGTTTTCCTTCCGTGTGCTCTCAACATTGCATCATTTGCGTATATTATGTCGTTCAGACTGTGCCCGCCAATGACGAATCCCAACATAATTTATAGACTCCTTAGAATATTCTTGCTGTACAAGTTGAGTAGATATCATTCTTTGATATCTATAAGTCTACTATTCGTGTAAACTTATGATATTGCTGCCACATATGGCTCGTTGCCTCTTGAGCTCATCGATAAAATCCAAATATAATCAGCAATATAATTGGTACTTTACTTACAGTTCCTTTTCAGTAACTTACCTACTGCCGTAAACGTTATCTCTCTGTGATTTTCTATGATTACTTTCACAGTAATTATTCGGATAATTTTTTACTATTACTTTTATTCAGATGAGAACTTCTCGTACCTAAATTTTATGAATTTAAAAGCAGTACTAGAATGGCGCCATAATCTTATCAATATATATATGGGCGGGTTAGATGCAGCATTTACTTTTATGCTAACAGACTCTTTTCTCGTGCCTCTCGCTTGTGAAACTCACTGGCGACTTCAATGCTTTCCAGAAAATTTTAATATGCAGAGATTTCTATGCAATTTCAGTCGGTATTTACTGTTCATCTTGTTACTTTTTATAATTCTGATCATTATTAATGTTTCTCTTCGTAATTATTCTACGCCCTGTAGCCCTTTGCGTGTCAGGTGCCTTTATTGGCTTGCTCGGTTTAATTCCGATTAAAAAAAGGATTTACTTGCGAAGAAAGAATGCCATTGGCAGCTATGCTCGTATTGCCTGGGTGCAATTATTAAGGAAATAAGATTTATTCCCTGCCGAAATGATTGGTAATCATATTAAAAATAAATTCTCTCATAAATCTGAGAATTTCATGTTTTCCCGTTAACTTGTTAAATAGCTTAATCCATAGGAATGAACGGTGTTGAATTCCAAAAATGAGATGATGACATCATTAAATGGCCATTTGTGCTTGATACTTCAAGGTCTTCTAAAAACATATGCATACTTTTTTTTATTAAAAATATTCTATTATTTCGAACCTTGCGGGGAAATAATTTGTTCATTGGATTTCGGCTCGGAAAAAGAAATCAGATAGCCGAGTTCGAATTCCAGTTGAAAACGTTGCATTCACTTACGCGTAAATACCCTTGAGAGAGGCATTAATCCGTCTTTTCTACATCTACCTACGGGTTGTGTAACAGAACACGTAAGATTTTATAGTCTTGTTTGGCAACAAGTCTACCGCAGAAAATAATGGCAACAGATTGAGGGGATATCTTCTACCCACCCATTCATGGATCAAAGAGGCACACCGCCCAAGCGTGAACCGCGTATTGTAACTAACTGAGTGAATTTCATTGATTTATAAGTTTTCAATGGCTTATCAGCCAAGTGCCGGTTAGTCAAAGACAATATATTTTTAGATTGTGAATTCTTATTTAGATAATAATGATACTGATATATGCTATACTAAATAACTATTATCTGGAAAGAGAAAGTTAGATTTATATCATTCCTAATAGTATAGGCGAATATAACGAACACAGTAAGAGTTTATACTCGGCTTTCCGATTAACAATTACAAATTATTATCTCTTACACAACACGCATATCAATGTTTCCTGGAATTTTCAAGCAGTTATAGGAGTTTTGACGTTGCTTAAATGGTGATGTAGCTTTAAGTACTAGAATTGTCAGTATTAAAAAATTATTGTTAGAAAACTATAATTGATACTGAATTTCAATAAAATTGCAAGTATTCCCTGATATGAGCTTAGCTTAGTAGTACCTAGAGCAAATTGTTCTTCTCTTCTATGTGCCATGTTCCTTCATGACAAAGTCGATCATGGCGTTCCACGTCTACCTATCCCTGGTGGCTAGTAACAAATTTTTGCCTGATACCCCACCTGATATCCCGCTCTGCCATTCGCTAGCTCAGGCCCTTCAAATATGGTATCTTCTGCTTTACCCCGTCTATTTTTTCCTCAATCGAACCCGTATCATATTCTCCAAACATCTATTTTCTCATTACACATGCCATGAACTTTACCTGCTCCTTCTAGATGCTTAGTGTTAATTTCTTTTTCGCTTCCATCCTTTCTATAACCTCATCATTGCTCACATGCTGAATCCACGGCATCTTTCTGTCGAACCACATTTCAGTTCCTTCAATTTTTCTTTCATTTTCGATGATAATGTCCAACATTTACTGCCATACGAAAGAAGAGACATCATATAGTAATCCGTCCTGCGCATTACGTTCAAATTCACGCTAATAATTTCCGAAAGGATACGATATCTATCTTCTATTCTAGTAAAGTGATAAAAGCAGTGTAACTGGGTTATGTAATTTTAGCTGGTCACCGAACTACAACAAGGACAACTGTGTATTCAAAATTATTTTCTGATGGAGTTCACAAGTCGACTAACAAAAACCTACATAAGATTATTAAAAACATGATAGCTTCCTTGCGGGTTGAAGCCTTGGAGCTATGTTCAACCTGACTGTTTGCTTAAGTTACATATATTCAAAATTAAAAAAATATATTTTCTCTGTGAAGACATAAGTTTGATATATATTCAGCTTTTATGTGTGCAAATGTAAATTAATAATAAATAATTTGCAATTTTCCCAAATTTAATAATTTACATTATCATAATTTATTTCGATAAAAAATAAAATGTTATAATCATTTAACCCAAAATATTTATTTTTCAAAAAATACATAAAATAAAGCACAAATTAAAAATCGGGGTTGTGAGAAATTTATATTTGAAGTAGCTAGAGAAAATCATTCGTTCAATCACGCAAACATATTGCTATTACTTAAAGATGTTTTTACAATTCTCAATCATAGTACAGGGTTTTGTTCTGAAGTTCTAATATTCATGTTTCTGCACGTTGAGTGTAGAATAATGACAAATACATATACTTCAGAAATATTCCCAAATTTCTTTTACAGTATTATTAATAATTTAGAGTAAAAGAAAAAGTTATGTCATTTATTCAATGTAACGGATTTGAATATTTCGGGTTTAATGTAGTATGCAAACTGCGTACGTTTCAGTGATGATTCTCTTTTAAGAAGCGCAGTAAAAATAATGAACATGGATTAAGGGATAGGGCGACGTAGAGAACCATGATCGCCTACGTCCTGAAGAGGGAAAGGTAACATTGAAGAAGTAAAATAATGTAAAATTACTGCTCTATTAATAAACGCATGCTAATTATTAGGAGTTAGAATAGTAATGGAAATTATATACACTATTTCCATAAAAGGAAATATAAACGTGTTTTCTATAGCAAAACTCTGTATTGCAAAATATCTTTTCAATAAATAAGTGAGCGTTGTTCTCATATTACTCTTCCATGTAGATATTAGTAAGATCTGTTACTCAATACTACATAACCGCTATTCTATCATTCATTTACCTGAGCTTAACACGGTTTCGATTTTGGATTTATAATCTGAATGCCGTGTTAGTTTGAAATTATACAAGCCCTCTTACTCAATTACGTGTTTAAGGAATTCATCTCTTTCTTATGCTAACTCTCAGTTATTTTTCTTCCTTCCATTGTTAATGAAGTTGCCTACCTCTCTACGCAAACAGAGGGATTTTTTTAAAATGCCGAATTATAACATGAGAGACTCGGCCAGACTTAGAGAAATGCTTGCGAAGATGTCCTTAGATGGGTATATAAATAAGATATTTTCTCCCTCACATAAATGATGTGACGCATTTTCCTTTTTTTAAGATAGGATGTTGCATATAATATCCCCTTTTTATGACGCTCGCAACGACCGATTGTGAAATAATACAATATTTATCAAAGAACTCAGGGTCGGTCTTGAAATGACATTCAAGTTTTGCCTGGCATAAAATACTTACGTAAAGATCGCAGAGCCGTTCCAACAAATTGTATACTGTATCTCTGAGTAATTGAGTATATAAATGAACCTTAGTATATCTGCAGTCCTTTGAGTTAATGAATACTAAAATTTCGTTTTTAAATCCTATCCAGATTGTTTAATTCTTTATGTGTTTATTTCTTTTTATATTTACTATTCAGGTTTGATTTACTCATTTTTTCTTTCATTTTTATTTATTTTTACCTTTTAAATTCAGTTTTTTTTATTTTCTTTTATATACCACTCAATTTTCTTTCTTTCTTTCGTATTCAATTTTCTTTTTATTTGAATATATTTCTTATAATTGCATATAATTTTCTTATTTTTTTTATTTTCCATGCTCATTTCTTCTTTTCTGACCATTTCCACATTTCGAAATTATTTACAGATTGTTTTCGTTATATCTTCATCATTTTTGTATTTTCACGGCGTAATATTTATTAATGAAAAATCAAAATTATAGGAGCCAATATTGTTGGTATTATTCTCTTCGAGTTGTTGTCATTTTATGCAATTCATTTTCATATCAAGTCGAGAAAATTAATTGCTTCCTAAACAAAATTAAAGTGCAAGTATATCGATTAGATAAAGAAATAATCAGCAGCCTTACTTTTAAATATGTATTTTTGAATTTTTTAGGCAAATTTTTACTGTGAAAACGTGATCTGATTGGAAAAAAGCATTTCATTTTAATAATCACATTTTCATAATAATCTTTATGAAAAATCCCCCAGAGACGTATGCTTATAGCCCAACAACATTTTAGACAGGTGTTATTCATCGCTATTTGAATGCATAACAGAAATTCATCGCTATTTGAATGCATAACAGAAATAATATTGCACAGACTCTCTTCTGTGTTTGCACGAGTCCACAATGTATTTTCTAATGAGTATGCATGCGGATACCATTTCGGACCTATCATTTCTATGTTAACCTAATCGGTTGATCTTCCTAATTTGAATATTTAAAAGTTATATATTTCAAATTTTTATTTAGATATGTTTTACGCACTTTTAAAATAACTGTTTCTGCTGTAATTCGAACTTGATCAGCAGTTTAATGTTATTAATAATAATAATAATAATAATAATAATAATAATAATAATAATAATTACTAACAAAATTAAATAGGAAATACTAAAAACAGGACAACCACAAAGCAATAATAAATATTCGTAAATTATATCTAGAAGAGAATCTAGAAATAATAATCCTTAAAATCCAAAGTGAAATATCAAATAAAAAAACGAAAAATTGAGAAAATATAGACATTCGATCAAATATCTAATGTAGTAAAAAATAACAATCAACAACAAATAAACAATATATAAATAATATAAATATGCAAACACTTGATCACGTCAAAAACAGAACATAATTTGGTAACGACTAAACGAACAGAAAACTCACAGCAAGCTAATTACAAACTCATTTTAGCTAGTTACAAACTCGAGAATACAATCCACCAACAATGACCTAAACAAGAAACTAGATTCGGTTAAACTTATCAATATGTTGAGAAATAAAATCAATCAAATAAAAGATTTTGACCCAAATGACAAGAAAAAACCCAATAAAAAACGATATTAAGCGGACACCTATTCAATATAAAACATATGCAGACACTGATTTACGCGTACATGAAAGAAGTTGATAAAAATATTTAAAATAAAACAAATACCTGCACAATAAAAATAAAAATGAATGTATCGAAAAATAAAATCAAGTATTCGCAACTAAGACCAATAGCACCAAATTAAACCGCACACCTTCAAATAAAAGAAAAGGAAACCAAGATCCAACATCAAGAAAGTTAGACATCACCTAACTTCGAAGTTGGCATGAATCCTGCTCATATAAATAACAAATTCATTGCACAATAAATATATACATGGCGTCCATACACTTTGTGTGCACTATCGAAATGTATACATTTATTTGTATTTGTGAGAGAATATATTTTAAATCAATTAGAAAGAAGTAAATCGATATTTGTGTATGGTTATATTGAAATTTTATTAAAGTTTCCACATGTCATTCATCATTAGCAATACAAAGGGCAATGCGATTTTGCAGTTCACGTAAACATTTGTCAACTCTTTTACCCCAATGCCTGAAATCACATTACTTGTTTTAGCTTTCAAAACTCCTAATGAACTAGATTTGGTTACATACAAAATTGTTGACAAATTTCCCCATGAGTAAATCTAATGGAATCAAATCTGGCGAATGTGAAGGCCAATAAAATGGTCCACCTCTTCCGATCCATATGTTAGGTAATTCTTGGTTTATAAACTGTCTAACATGCAAAGCAAAGTGTCAAGGAACACCAGCTGGTTGATTTATGATATTTTTACAGATTATTTCTATCAAAAATACATATAATGTTATAATTTTTTAATGTGCACACGAACATAATGGACATCCTCTATATGCGTATGAGTGTGCTTACGTACATCTCTCTCCCCCCCCTCTCTCTCTGTCTCTGTATATAAGCTGTAAGTCAGTTAAGTGGCGCAAGTGTACAAGCTTGACTGTCTGGGCTGGAGATTTTATAACAGAAGGCCGTAACACAAACTTCTGTTATAAAATTATTCTGCTGAATAATATTTCCCAAACAAGACTATAAAACTCAGTCTGCCCTGATTTACTACTTACCGAGAGTGAGAAGCAATGGATTAATACATTTTCCAATACTTTGCGCGTAAGTGATGACAACGAATAGAATTAGAACTTCGCTCTCTGATTTCTCCTTACGACCCAACATCTACTACACGACAACGCACATATAGGATTTATTTGCATATAACTAGAATCGCATGTATGTAGAAAACAATATGATTCTAACGATTCACACACTTTCACAGTTGCAAAACTGTAATGATAAAGAAACCAGAAAGTTTAAATTTGTATTATTTATTAAATTTTCTCTATGTATCATCCTAATACTCTAATTTCTCGAAAAGAAAGATAAGATCAGATGCGCTTTCTTTTCAAGCACAATTGAAGTTTTCACTCGATACTAATTTAATTACTTTTTATTTAAGTTAACATAATTTTTCTTCTATTACATATATTAGAAGAATTGTTATCGATTTTGAATTAAGAAATCGGTTGTGTTTCATTATCGTCATCTATGTCGGTTTTATAACATATTTCTTTGGATAATCACGAAATAGGATAAAAATGTGTTAAACGACATTTCGTCAAGCGTATAAATAAATGAAATTTCGAGAATACGTATAGATTAAACGCATTATTCTTGAAGAAATTTTATCATCATTTGTCTTATATCAAATAAAAATCTTAATTCTGTAAAGGAGTGATTATGCACAGATATATTATATATATATATATATATATATATATATATATATATATATATATATATATGAAGAATATGATGAATATAAAAATGATGATCATGGTATTCATCATGATTC
Organism: Ascarosepion bandense; assembly: GCA_037127315.1. Classification (NCBI taxonomy): domain Eukaryota; kingdom Metazoa; phylum Mollusca; class Cephalopoda; order Sepiida; family Sepiidae; genus Ascarosepion; species Ascarosepion bandense. Next base: position 5,365,758 of record JBBBDQ010000614.1, read on the forward strand.
AGCTAGGAAAATACGTAACATTACCGTGTAAATCATTCTCAGGAATGGATAGTAGAATATTGGCTAAATAAAATGGTCGTTAGCTAGACAAAAATGATAATGAAATGTAAGTAAAAATAATCTGTGATACGTAAGTAGAATGATGCAAGGAAAAATAAAGTTTAATTTGCACATCACATTGAATATAAATTTAAAAGTTTAAGTTTAAAATATTTCGGAGTTAATTCTATTTCGTAACATTCCGTAAATTATGATATATATATATATATATATACATATATATATATATATATATATATAATCGTAATCAACATACAAGCCTGTTTCGCTGTATCACAGCTCATGAGTGCCTTAGGACATCCAGTTGCCTCTGGCCGGCATGGAAAATCGACAAATTTGGTGTCAGTCGAGGAGGCTAAAGTCTAAGCCATAGTCATCTGGAATCAGAGAGGTAAAATTTTAGCGCACTGTATATAGCGGGGTATACACGAAAGAATTCAAGTCAATAATGAAGAGTAATGCATAAATTGCAGACGTGGTAACGTTTTCCCTCTGCAGAGAGCATAATATATATATCTGCAACTCTCTCTCTCTAAAAGCCTTCTACTAATTTTCGGGAAAGTGTTCGAGGCCATTTTTACTACTGAAATAGTTCAACATCTTTCTGCCCATAAACAATTCTCATACAGGCAGTACCGCTTCCGCGTCAACAGATCCAAGGTAGATATGCTAACGACCATTACGGAGTACATGTACCTTGAGAAATCCTGCGAGGCTCGTGCTATTGCCCTGTGTATCTTCAAGACTTTTTTACAGAGTTTGGCATTCTGGCCTTCTATGCAAGCTACGGGGTTATGGTATCACCGGACGCTTGCTGGATCCAATTAAATCTTTCCTATCTAAACGCAAAATGAAGATCGTCTTAAATAAGAATAGCTTCACATAAAACTTTACAAGATCTCGTGTCTCTCAGGGCTTTATCCTCGACCAGATGCTCTTCCTTATTTTTATAAATTATCTCCCAGACGTGATGAAGTGCGAAGTAGACATCTACGCAGATGACACCACAATTTAATCCCGCATCAGTAAGAAATCTGGCGAGGAGGACAAACATAACCTCGCTGCTCATCTTGAGAGGGATCTACATTCTGTGTTGAAATAGGTTAAGAAGTGGTTTGAAAATTTCAATGCGTCTAAGACAAGAATGCTGTCAATCATCGCAGACAACCTCTCCTGCATGGAACAAGCGAGTCTCCCTGAGAGCGATACACTGCGCCTCCTCGGCCTTACCCTATCTTCCAATCTTAAGTGGAACTATTATATTGAGTCAATAGTTAAATCAATTGCTAGGATGGTTGGGTCACTGTGTCGGGCCAGGATGTTTTTTCCTCCTGAGTCCATCTGGCATATATACAAAACGTCCATCCGTCAGTGCATGGAATACTGCTGTCATATATGGTCAGGCGCACCCGCTGTTTATTTCAGTGTTCTTGACAGGCTCCAAAGGAGAATCAGTGATGTGATAGGTACCGACTCCTGCCGCTTTCTCAACGACGGGATGTGGTTTCCCTCTGTCTATTCTAGAAATATTTTCATGGCTTCTGCTTCGACGAATTCAAGTCACTCGTGCAAGACTGGAAACGGGGTCCCTCACATTCACAATTAGATCAACCAATTACAAACGACAATTCTACTCATTCAGCTTTTTTCTCGCAATTCCCCACTGTGGAACTCGCTTCTATATTCTTGCTTTCTCGACGGCTAATTTAAACGCAATGTCTCTTAACTAATTGATGCTAGTTTTTTCTACACTATCCTTTCACTCTACCGTTACAACTGACATCACACCTGTATTCCCATGCTTCCTCTCCTCCTATCTAATTTTTTTACTCTTAGCCCCCAGCACACCAGTCGTGTTACCGCGTTGCTTGGTGTGATAGTATTATATATATATATATATATATATATATATAATTTTCTTAAGTGGTCCGAGCCAGAACTGGGAGGTCCACATCTGCCAGAAATTTAAAACGGCATGTTGTACAACTTACTTTTCGGGTATAAGGTCTTATATTAACATTGCAGTTTGTTTTGATGTTCCTTTCAAAATGAAGCAAAATATTCGGGAAAAAATATAGATTAGTCTAAAGATGATTACGAAGATGTATGGAATTATCGCTATTGCTGACAATATTATGCTTCTATTCATCTTCGTATACTAGCTCAAACATCAATTGAATTGAGGACGTAGTGTAGCTCTTAATTAAGTTTGTGGTTGCTGAAAGAATATATCCCTGGCAACAACACAAAATCCTACATCACTGAGAGCCACATCACAATCCAGAAACATGAAGAATTATGTGATAAATTAAATACTAAAGGAAAATTGTAGAAAAACTGTAGATAATAATAATAATAATAATAATAATAATAATAATAAGAAGAAGAAGAAGAAGAAGAAGAAGAAGAAGAAAAAGAAGATAAAGCAGAAGAGGATGAAGAAGAAAAAGAATAATATATTAATAACATTAATAATAATAATAATATTAATAATAATAATAATAATAGTAAAAATAATAAATCAGTGATCTCGACAGGCGCCAAAGGAGAGGTAGAACGTGATAGGTGCTGCCTTGGCGGCTCGACTACAGCCACTTCCCCACCGATGAAATGTGGCCTCCCTTTGTCTGTTCTATAAGTACTTTCATGGCTTCTGCTCAGACGAACTTAAGTTACTAATGCCTCCTCAACAGGTGTTTACTCGTGCAACCAGAAAGGCAAAGGGTCCCACCCATTCAGTTTGGTTAGCCAAATGCAGACAATTCTACTTCTGCAGCTTCTTCTCTCGCACTTCACGCCTGTGGAACTCGCTCCCATATTCTTGCTTTCCTAACGGCTACAACCTCCAGAAATTTAAATGCAATGTCAATACTCATCTACTAAACACTTGACTCTAGCCCTTCCCGCACCCCATATATCCTTCCCTTTCTCTCCCCACTTGCACCTGCATTTTCATCTTTCTATTGTTTCTTTCTAAATGGTTTGTAATCCTCTTCTCCCTCCTCTAATTAATTTTCTTTCAGTTATGTAGACACCCCACGCACATCAGTGGCATTTACGCCTTGCCCGGGGTGAAACGATTAACTAATAATAATAATAATAATAATAATAATAATAATAATAATAATAATGGAACAAAAGAACACCTTGACACAATCCCTGAAAACCATAGCTTAAGAAATATAAAAAATGTCTTGCTAATTACTGCCAAAATACTAAGAAGAACTTTGTATACCTAACGCTAGAGATATTATGGAAGATAGTAAAAGACATGAATTGAAGCCAGAACAATACAACAAGGCAATAAGACCTGTCTTAAATTCTACCGCGGATTTGGTAATTACTTTGACCATAGCAGGAATCAAAGTTTGATGAAAAATCTCATAATAATAATAATAATAATAATAATAATAATAATGATAATAATAATAATGCTGAGAAAAAGAAGATCTATAAGGACGGTTATCATCATTATTGAGGCAAGAAAGTAAGTAAGATTAGCGTGTAAAGCATCACCAAGAGTGAATAATAAAATATTTGCTAAATTAAATATTCGTTATCTAGAAAAAATGTAAATGAATTAAAAATAAATAAATCTACGATATGTAAGCTAATTTAACCATGTGCCAGTTTTGTTTAAAAGCTAATGAATATTTGCAGAACATTTTTAAACTGTTCTGAGTTGCCTAAATATAGTAGAGAAGAAAAAGTGTGAAGATTAGTGGTATGGACATTCATCACCTTGAGTAGCCGAGGTTATGTTGGTGATATTCACTAGAGGTATGCCCATCGTTCTTAAACCAATCGCTCAGTCTTTGCACCTGTGTCAAAGAGCAGCCATGAATGCATCCTGAAATACGGTACCTTGGGATAATAACATCGTAAAGGCAAAAACACAAAAGTGCCAAACATAGCAGTTTAAATCGAATAAATAAGCTAAGTTGACCGTTTTGTGTTTAGTTCATTCGGAACAAATTCCAGCAAAGATAACATGCGCAACAAGAGGCACTGTTGATATCTAATACCATTGGAAGTGTGTAGCTGGCACCACTGCCCTACAAGAGCTTATATAGTAAAAAAAAAGTATTGTGTATAAGTTCTCTGTTGAAGGTGAAGAATACACCATTCAAATGCTAAAAATTTCTATAAATCAAAGAGGATAGTAATGATGATAAAATGAAATTATTATTATGAATAATAATAATAATAATAATAATAATAATAATAATAATAATAATAATAATAATATGCATGAATAAGAATATAATTAGAATAAATAGCTAAAATGTCAAACCCAAGATCAAGGCAATAGTTACTGGAAAACATGTCTTAAATAATATTCCAAAAAATGGTTTCTCTCTTCAAACCCTTGCAATATATCATGAGGGTTCGATGTAGTGTGTCACAGTCGAGATTGACGATCATTTAGGGTGAGAAATGGACAGTAATCATGTAGCCTTTTCTTCTTTACCCTCACTGATTATAAGTCCAAAATATCTATTTTTCTTCATAAGAAATATTCGTGACTACAAATATATAAAATTTTAATCAATATATTCTTCTGAAGCACACACACACACACATCACAAATACATACATATATATATATATATATATATATATATATATATATATATATATAGAGAGAGAGAGAGAGAGAGAGAGAGAGAGTGAGAGATTAATGGAGTGTGGAAGTGTATAAAAAATGTGGCGCTCTTAAAATAATGAATGGCAATCTATAACAACTAAATGAAATCAAAGTGAAAATAAAAAAGATTCAATAATATTAACAATCCTGTCATTCTGCCACCGTTTCAATCATTTTTACACTGCTATGATGTTGCTTCACATTGCATTTTCTATATACAATTTATTGAATGATTTCTTGGCTATTACACCGATGTTTGATATATTGAACGCAATATTACTTTTCATCAATTAATTTTTGAATTGCTAACGGATAGCATTTGATTATATGCAAAGAAAAGAAATTATTGCATTTCGCTTGTGGAAACACTCTTGGCTCGATACTTTCCGGCCTATATTGATCATCCAATATATATATATATATATATATATATATATCATATTGTTGATTTTACTGCCTGTTTCTTTTTTGCTTTTATCTATAAGCCCTGCAATAATATCAACGATAAACATAGTCACAAACTGTTGACAGTGCTTGGAAAAAAATAATCAATATTACTCAAGAAAAATACATTAATTAATCCACATATATAGTTAAATTAAAATAAACTCTTCACTGAAAATGGTTAAAAGTATAACCGAATACACTTGAATATATAAAACATATGGGCTATTTATATATAATGTATGGATTTAAAAGAAAAAACTATACTACGTCACATGAAAAATTGCATAACATATTACTCGTTTTAATGAAACTTGCAAAAAATTAGCATTGATGCACACAGACACACACAAACACAGACACACCAACCCACATACACACTATATATATATATATATATATATATATATATATATATATCAGATTAAATAATTTGCAGAAAATGTGTTTGCTTTTTTAATAAAATCCATTCATAGTCCCGGATAATCTTTCGCGTATTATAACTAAAAGATGTCAGAGATGAGCTGTAACGTTGACAGTATCATTCATTTCTAAAAATACCTAGGTACTTTCAATTTCCTTCCGAGATCATCTTCATGGGTTTGGGTTAAAGTAACAAAAAATAATTTAATTATCCCTAATAACTTACCTTCACTAACTGATATTTTGCGTAAACCAACATTATATATCAATTCAAATGTTCTTTGGGAGAATGTATCTCCAAGAGAAATACAAATACATATGTTGAATTTACAGCAACGACATAACTAGATGTCTTACATTGGATTTGTCTAGCTATTCCTCCATTTCCAGACATATACAACAGCAATGATCTCAGTATTCAAAATATAAAAAATGATCGATAATACAACTATCATAAACCAAGAAAACAACAAAAGCAAACTAGAGATTCTCGAGGCACATATTCGTTAAAAAAATTAAGCCATCAATAATAGAACCAGCTACGAATACTGTACTAATGTTCTAAAATATACGTAAAAAGAACAGTTATTTCATGCTTTAATAGTGCAATCTCTGACATTGCAGCATATAAAAATATTAATTTTAGATAATTTTCACGTTCTAATGAATGCTAGCAATTTGTCAACTGTTACATTTGAAGCAGAAAAAATTACAGTAATTTTAGGCAAGATAGCCTGGGGTTATTTTCGTTCCCGCCACTCACACACCTGAAGATGAAATCCGAAGAGGATTGAAAGTATTTGGGTGCCTTGAGAAATGAATGATAATAACATGTCTCAACGTTACATCTTATTTGAAACATTTTTCAATTTTAATACGCGAAAGATTATCAGTGAGTATAAATGAAATATAGAAAAACATAATAGTATTAATAATAAATGTATATATATATATATATATATATATATATATATATATATATATATATATATATATATAAATTTATCATAAATACCATTAAATCCTTGTGATGCTTCGTACCGAAACTGATGGTTTTCTATAGTATAGTGGTAGAAATTAATTTTAAGCAGATATCTGTCATAAAATACTCAATATCAAGGTAGAGAAAGAGCGTTAATATAATTAATGTCGAGACGTTTTTAATTTTTCATCAGAAAATCAAAATCCCAACACTGAAGTCACAGTTTACAAAACTTCGAAAACCTGATGATTGAAATAATGGTGTCAGTTCAATGATGAAATACTCTAAATAATATATATATTTGTGTGTATATTTGTGTATGTGTCTGAATTTGTTTGTGTCTGTGTGTGTCTGTGTGTAAGTATATGCCTGCGCATATATTTATGTATTTGCGACTCTTTAATCGAAGCTCACTAAAATGGACTATCTATAATACCACAGGAAGCACCTGACCCTCCAATTCAGAGTTTTTGTAGAAAAATAGCTTTCTATTTGCAGATAGATAACTGTAAAATGATATTTCTATGCAAATAGTCACCATTTCAACCTTGATCTGAGCGATGGACAATTACATCTCTTCCGTTTTTATTTTGGGAGGCAAAACCACTAGAGAAAGATGATTAATTGTCTCGGGATTAAACCAAAAGAAATCAGGTCAGATTGATTTACAACTCAATATTCGGCTGAGAGAGGCGTCGTCTAATAAGGTTATTTGAAGATGAAAAATATCATTAGGAAGCACGTATTTTCTCTTTGGTATATTTTCTTGCTAATATCATGATGCTCCAAATGGTTGCCGCGTATCACTTGCAAACTATTTAATTAGAATATATGTACAAATTGGTGTTTTATTCTGTAGTGGCAGTAATCCCCGACTTGTTGATAAATGTGGAATATCTTTCGAGTGACTATATCTATCTATCTATCTATCTATCTGTATATATGTATATATATATATATATATATATATATATATATATATATATATATATATATATATATATATATTAATCATTTTACCCCGAGCAAGGCGGAAACGCCATTGATGTGCAGGGGGGTTACATAAATGTAAAAAGATTAATTAGAAAAGAGTGAGGAGTACAAGCTAGTTAGAAAGGAACAATAGAAAGCTGGGAAAGAAGGTGCGATGACAGATACATAGGAGGAGAGAAAGGGAAGGTTATACAGGGGAGGAGAGAGCTAGAGGCCAGTGGTTAGTAGATGAGTATTAACTTTGCATTTAAATTTCTGGAGGTTGTAGCCGTCAGGAAAGCAAGAATACGGGAGTGAGTTCAACAGGCGGGAAGTGCGAGAGAGGAAGCTGCAGGAGTAGAATTGTCGTCTGCATTTGGCTAACCTGACTGTGAATGGGAGGGACCCAGTTGCCAGTCTGGTTGCACGGGTAAACACCTGTTGAGGAGGCGTGACTTAAGCTTATCCGAGCAGAAGCCATGAAAATATTTATAGAAGAGACAGAGGGAGGCCACATTTCGACGATGGGAAAGTGGCTGCAGTCGAGTCGCCAGATCAGTACCTATCACATTACAGACTCTCCTTTGGAGCTTGTCAAGAACACTGAGGAGAACGGCTAGGTACACCTGACCATAAATGGGAGCAGTACTCCATGCACGGACGGATGGTTGACTTGTATATATGCAGGATTGATTCAGGTGGAAAAAACATCCTGGATCGACATAGTGACCCAATCTTCTTAGCAGTAGATTTTGTTATGGATTCAATATAGTGGTTCCATTTGAGGTCTGAGGACAGTGTAAGTCCGAGGAGGCGTAGTGTATTACTCTCCGGGAGAATCACCTGGTCCATGCTTATGGGAGGCAGAAGAGGTTGCCTGTAATGGTTGACAGACAAGATATATATATAGATATATGTCATCTTGCATTCAGTAATGCATTAGATCACTCTAACTACTGGCGTATGATACATCATAATACGCTAAAAAGTCTGTCTTCTTCTACGGATCGCCCATAGCTCAGATGTAGAATCGCCGACTGACGCCAATTCGGTCAGTTTTCCATTCTAAGTAAAAGCAATCGGATGTCTAACCATACTGATGAGCTGTGATACAGCGAAACAGATTTGTCTGCGGATGACTATATATATATCTATATATATAGAAAGAGGGAGACAGATAGAGATATACATATAGATAAATACAAACAACACACACACACACACACACGCACACACACACGCATATATGTGTGTGTGTGTGTGTGTGTGTGTGTGTGTGTAAATTTGATAAAATTTAGAGGGGAATTAGCTCTTTTCAGCATGTCATTTTAATACATGCATTGTTAAACAAATTTAAACAAAATTCTAATGCCACTTGGTCTGGTCAAGGGCATGGTTGCAGGTTATTGCTTTTTTTGGGTTTTTTTTTAGGGTAAATCTAGCGAAATCTAAGTCGTAACTCCTGTGCCTTCCTTTCAGAAAAGCCGGTCATGTTACAGTTAATAGAAAATCAGCAAATTCCTGTTGATAAATCCAGAGCCATGTGTATGTGCATCAATCTGTTAATGAACTGCTTGGTATCTACAATAACAGTTACAAAGAATTACTGTCTCTACTACGCACGCCATATAAATGCCACAGACACATGATATTTCGTAATATGTTTACTAAATAGCCGAAATATCACAATCAAAGATAATGCGAAGAGAAAAAAATTCTAATCATTACCTCTCTAGCTGATATCGCAAAGGTCAGTAAGAACATCAACTTTGTCTTTTTGACTCGCACTGTGTTATTTGTTTCCTTTGTTATTTGTCTCATGGTATTTATTCTTATTCTTGCTGCTTCCAGTCTATAACCTGTGGGAAGCAGAACAAACCCAATCCTCAAATACTGTATAATTTAGCCCTTAGCGCTAGAACGTCTCGCGTTGCGCTATAATTTGATTCATCCCACTGCCGTCAGCAATGCTGATTACGGGTCCTATTTCATGTTAATTAAGTCTTGCTGCGTAGACTGTAGCTTATTGGCAAACGACTGAAATATACGTTATGTGATTTATGAAAGAACATTTTTATCAGGAACAATGCTGTTTACGAATTTTACTGCAGGTGTTTAAAACGATAAGATTACTAAATTTACGAAAGGGTTCTGATCTATTTTCATCTTTAATAAAAGTGACTTAGAGAAATAGAAACTTAAAATCATTTAAATTGTAAAAAAGGGCAGAATTTCTAGACGAGGTGCTGTTAATAATATCATGGATCGAAAAAACTACTAAAATAAAATCATTTAATGGGTTCTCCTGTGTATTTATAAGTAGACAGTTTTTTGTTCAAGTTTCACGCATATTAAATTATAAATCTCGTAATTTTTTTTCTTTATCTTCGATAACATTTTCCTCGATTTTAAGATCATTAAATACTAAATGTGATATGTATCCCTTAAGCGTTTCATAGAAAAGAAAAATATAACAGGAAATTGTGGGAAACCACGATCAGCAAGTTCTTGAGGTGACAAGACGTAGAGAAAAAGAAAAAAGAAATATCCATTTTTTTCTCAGATCTTCAGCGTGTCTTCAGAGTAATAATATTTCAGACACTATTTTTTGTTTTTTTGTTTTTCTTTCTTAAAAATCCACTCTAGTACTTTTCTGATTGTAAGCTAAAATTTCATTACTATAGTCACAGTAAAAAAAAAAAATTATCGTTTCTTTCTAACTCTGCCCATGATATTGTGGCGTGCCGATGGTCTGCCTACCACATATTATTTAAATTTGAAATTACAATTTAGATAAACTTCAAGAAATAAATAACAACAACAATTGTAACCAAAATAGACATGTATTAACAATCATACAATAGTTTGAAAAAACATGCTTATAACTGGGAACAAATGTATAGAAGGTGAATGTGTTTTCACCAGTAGACTGTAATTAATGTTTCTTGGAGAAGTTTGACTGAAATAAAATTTCTTCAGTTAGGATAAAGTTCTGTACATTGGAGTTTGTCACATGTTCCCGCAACGGCCATCTGCCGTTGGGTTCCCAATAAAGTTATGTATATGTGTGTATACATGTATATGTGTGAGAAATGATTCCGCGCGACGCCGATTGCTACCTACAATCAGGTGCGGGTGCGTATGTGTGAATTAAAAAAGATTATGACATACGTCCCCACGACTGCCGGCGACAATCGTGGACCTAACTGACTTGCAACAGTTAGATGCTCTGCTTAAAACTGGATTAAGAGGTGCAAACAACATGATCGGCTAATGATAAACCAATTACTGCTTGACAACGTGGTATTAACTGCGAATGTATGAAAGCATGAAGTTTGAGGCACTATAATATATTCGAACCACATTACTGACGTTAAAATTCCTTGATCATTCAAAGGCCAATATAAACAATACCATATCTCTTCATCATAAATTTTCATTGATGAAAATGACCGATGATGGTTTTCCAAAACTATCAATGTTTCTATCGATTAGAAATGTTTATCTTCAAAAAGAATCACCTCTCTTAGAAATCTGCTATCGTTTTCAACCCAAACGTCAATTAGTTTAACCGATGTTTCACTTTGCAAGTCTTGGCTTCAAGGTTTTCTTCTTACATTATTTAAAGACTCATATTCTGATTATTTATTAGAGGTGGATGTTTTCTTTCTATTTCGCGTAAAACTGACTTGTTGCTCGCATGTTGTTTGCGTGAATGCATCCTTTTATTTTTAAAAGCGCACTGTTGCACCAAATATATTTTTCATGTGAGAAGGAAGTTTGATATTACTTATTATTTTAGTGCTGATTTCCTTGTTTCTAGTGATATGTAATCGTTCCTTCGTAATTAGTATATCTTTTCGGAGGCATGCTTCATCATTCCAATTCTCTTCGGATTACTCTATCAACTTCATTGTCAACAGTCATGACACATTCCCGAAAATTAATTTAAATATGGAATACCAAATTATGATTGAAATTCACAAAAATTCCTGCATCTCTATTTTATTTTCCGAACTCGATAAAATGCGAGAATATCGAATGCTCATTTTTAAATTATTGCAACGAATATTTACTGTACGTAGACATCTCATTACTACTTATTTTCTCTCGTGGGTAAATCTTAAAATCACTATGTTAAAAACAAAAACAAAGTTACTTGGAAAGTTACATTTGTGCTGCATTAGATGTTGATACGTCTCCAGTTAGAATTGAAATGTTTTGTAATGTGTGAATAATGTTTAATTAATTAATGACGAAAGGATAGATTATTATTCATTGATACTCACTATCTCAAGAATTAGTTGGTACGCATAAGTCGGATTTATAACAAATATTAATATATGTTTATTTTCATATATCTGTATATAATACTGTTTTCTAAACAAAAACTAATACACGACATCTCTTAGAAACTTATACTATCTTTTTTAGTCGCTATAAAAATAACATACTTTGCATTAATATTAAAGTGTTGATGTTAAAAATAATCGCTTTAAACAATGGTAGCTTCAGTTTAAATTCGGATTTTCCTCGTCTCTCTTTTTGTCCCTTATACTACATTTATGAGTATTAGACCACGCATATAAAATCCATCAGGCGCTGTTTAAAACCTAGCCGTTGCTCACATATGTAGGCTATGCATTTTTCAGAATTGTTCTTTAGAATCATTTTTTGTTTTTACGAGTTTCTTCGTTATCCGTGAAGAGATTTATCAGCAAGCCTATCAATATAGGAAGAATGATATTACATCAAACTTCAGTCCTCTTTGTCTCTGATGAAGTTCTATTGCTTATTAATACATAGCTTAGCTTTTTGAAGGAATTTCTCTTTATTTTAAAGAGCCATTGGATTTTATGTTGATTTTCCATCCTGTGTTAAATCACTTCCAAGATATCTAAATTTTTATGTTTCCTTGATATTGGTGTCTCTGATTCGTAGATCGCATTTGCTTGATCACTTCAGAAGAATCATCGAGCTTTTAAAGCATTTTGGATTTTATTTTAACTAAATATAGAAAAGAAATATTTACAAAGGATACGTCTGAATATGATCTGTGGAATATAGTGGAATTACTTTATAAATCGACTATCTTAAATTTTCAAGAAAGATAGAGTATAAATAATCGAAATAATGATACTACTCCTCATCAATATTTCCTTTAACACATTAAGTCTTAAAAAAACATCACTGAGTAAATTATAAAACTGTAAACAGGTATTATATTAATATTTGGCAGAGTATAGATACTAAATAAAATAGTGAATAATTTAATCTTAAACGTGAATTTACTGAAATAACTATTCTATCGCTATCTGCTTTCTTCAAGGTAAGTTTGTGTGCACATAAAATAATTTAGAGACTCATAAATAAAATCTACTTAAAACAAACTGGATGCGAGAGATGTATTTATTATTACTAATTTCATATTTAACTCGTGGAACATAAACTGAATTGCATGAAATATACCACTTCTCTCAATCAAGTTGAAAATGTTATGATTAAATAAAAATCACTCAGTCATGAACTGGATTATTTCTTCATTATCTTTTTATATTATGGAAATAGATAATACATAATACATGATATTTAATATAAATAAATCAAACTTGTGAAACTTCAAATTGGGACATATGGTTCCCTAAAATGTATTATTTTTCTGTTGGCCATAACTCCTCAGCATGTCAGTTAAGTGCCATAGGTGATAAACGCTTTAGGTGATCATGTCTCGAAAGAGATATGACTGATAGGGCAGAAGATTATCCCGCAGTTGTTTGCTATAGAACCCAATCTATGCTGTTATTTAACCCATAACTGAGGGGTATTTGTGCGTAAGTGAAGCAAAGTGTTCAATTGGAATTCGAACGCGGCAACCCGATTTGTCGTTCCGAGTCGATATTCACTGCACCATAAAAATTGCTTGTCCTTTGAAGCACTTTAAACATTTTGACTTTTGTTTTTAATTGCTACTTCTAAAATCTTTCGTCTGTCAACAATTTATCAAAGATGACATTTCTTTTGTTTTTTTGTTTTTTTTTCTCTGTTTGTCTTTATCTTCTTTATGTGCTTTAGATACATAAATTGTTACTTCCTGATGTTAGGTAGATGTTTTCTTTTGTGTTTTTATTTTCTATAAAATTTTGTGGTTTCTCAAATGTTTGATATATAACATCCGTAGCAGTAAAACATTTCCGCTGTTTTTAAATTCTTCATCTACGATGAAAATTCACTGCGATATAAAAGGATTGATATTACGTGGCGCTTCTGTGCCTTTTCTTTGTTTTTACGGAATTTATGTTTCTTAAAACTTTGCTTAGCTTTTGATATTCATCATTTCCGTCATCTATCAAATAAAACGAAAAACAAAAAAAAATCAGAAAATTAAATGTTTGCACATTTTTTCGGGTCATTTCCAGTATGTAGTTTGCATACTGAGCTGTTCCTTTTGCTAAAATGAATGCATTCTCTCTTCTTGCAATTTATGTCTAAACTTGCCTTTGTTCACTTAGGTATTTTGCCATAATATATACTTTTTATTTTCTATTAAATGAATAGTCCTAAAATATCTTTTAAAAAGCATTACCTCATTCTTTGAAACTACTAAAAATAAAAAAAAATCCTCTTCAGAAATAAATATAATTTTTGTTCAAATTACTAGAAAACTATCACCTTAAAAGGTTTTTTTATTAAGATTTTGTTTTTAATTGGATTGCTCAATTAAAAAGTAAACTTGTGAGAGATTATTTGTTTGTAAAGAAAGGTAATTGTTTTCTCTATATCCGGAATATATATATTTGCTGCACTGCTTATTTTGTTGCATTATTTCCATATATGTTTAGAATAAAAATTCTACAATAATTTTTTTGTCTGTTGGTGTTAAGTGTAAAGAAGATTCTGAAATATTATTACCCAAATCATCGCCCAGTAAATTTCATTAAATAAAGCCTTCTTATCTGTCAGTCCTTTGTATGACGATAAACAACTTAACACAACAAGGATTCTAATCGGGAGATTTGTTGTTTAGAGATTTTAATTGCTGTAATTCCCTGGTTCACACTGAACTGTGTGGACGCACCTGATAAGTTCCCACTGACGAGCAAATAGTGATCCCCCAAACAATACTAAACTATCAAAAATAAAAGCACAAGCATTATATATATATATATATATATATATATATATATATATATATATATATTTAAATCGTGTGTATCTTGGCAGCATTGTTTCATTAATACAGGTTTCTGAGATACATTCTCGAATGTATCTCTAACAAACTAACAAACATTGGACATACTACTAACTCGCTTTCGCGGAGGCTTACATTACACTTAAATAAAAATTCTAACATATTCCGACATTTAAAACACCACGGCTATCAACACACACTTCTTAGGAAAACAGTTGCTGAAAATACATATATAATTAGGCAAGAAAATAATAAACGAAAACTTAAAGTTCTAGAAGCTATCTACATAAAACTGTTTAAAACTAACTTAAATAAAATAAATTTCGACACCTCCACTAACATACTTCAATGTTTATAATCGATAGGAGAAGTCATAGTTATTATACTTACCCCCTACACCCATAGTAGTATCAGTTCCGAGACCAATCCCCTCATGCCACTATACTACCACCATTCGTTCTCGGCCTGCAGCCATGTGCGACGCCAATGGACATGTTTCATTTTCTCTGTATAACTCCACTCTGTTAATAATTTAAATGTTCTATGTTCACTGTATATTAAATGTTCATCCTTTGATAATGGCTTATGTAAGCCGAAAGCTCAGTCCTGATAAAATATACAACAATTACTGCAATTTCTTGTAGTCTTTTCATAACAACAATATCAAGCTAATCAGATCATACGAAAGGATCTTACACAAAATAAATAGACAGAACTTGTCTATATTATTCAATGAAACCTATATTAATATATATATATATGTGTGTGTGTGTGTGTATGTGTATGTGTGTCTGTGTAAATAAATAACAAACATGTTTAATTAAATGCATAGAAATAATGACATTAATTAAAATGCGGCCTTAAATAACCCATACCACTAAATAAAATCTAAGAGGAAACGAACAAATTAAGCAACATATTGAAATTTCAAGGAATTAATCTTTAAAATATCGAACATTTTATGAAATCGAACAGTATTCCAAAATAAGAAATATACAACCCACTTATTACTGCCTATAGTAATCAGATTTACCCAAACTTGTATATGCAAAAAAGCTGAATAGGATCTACCATGTATTCAATTGTGAAAGCAGAATAATGTATTTCTTACTTCAAAGCTTTTAAGAAAATTACACTTTGGCATTAAGTGGCAAATAAAGATTTCTTATGCCGTTAGACACATCAATCATCCATATTATCTGTGAGTGACAGCGATGATACGAAAGCAAAGTCAAGGTTATTTTACTACTTACTCAATCCACAACAACCATTATTAACAAATTATCGTGTTGAATCTCTTTTTGATTCTGCCTATTGATTCGCATTTTCTTCAATATTAATATAATATTTTGGCGTGAACTGACAAAAACTTAACAATTAAATTATTAAAGGATATAGGGAAATCTAATGCATTTATATTTTTAATTCGTAATGTGCAATGGTATTAATTTTCTGACAAACAATTTTCTAAGTTACGGAATCAGATTGACTAAAAGAAGAAGATTAGAACTCTCAAATAAAATCATTAGATTTTTTTATGGTAAGCTAAATTACACAAGAAATTTGAAAATGTCAGCAATTTTTAAATGCGAGGATTTGCTATCGGAAATTTCCGAGTCAAATATGAGCTTTCAAATGTATGCAATGAGGAAAATCTCATTAATCATTGCATTCAAGTAACATTCGACATCGCAGACTATGAACAAGCAATATTACATTTGTTCGCGTGTTTGTTTAATCAAATTTTCTAATAATCCCGCCTTTTTTACGGTCAGCACGCAGCATGAGAAGGGCTAATTTTTTCTCCTTTGGGAAATGAAACTGGAAACCTCTGATCATTTATAAACCATTCATCATTCAAAGTTTAACCTCTTCAGCTTTTTCCTTTCATTTTTTATTTATCTATTTATAAACGGATATGTTTTTGCGTCTTCTCAGAAACTTTCACATCCATCAAAGTTTTCACTGCGTAAGGAGGGAAAGTGTTGGTGCGCCGTTTTCTCTTCTTTCTTTTACATCAGCTTACAATTTACTACATGAAGTGCTTCAACCGTTTAAATTGGATACACAAAAATTAAGAGTCTTAAGATTGATGTCAGTTATTTATTTTCATCCAGAGATGAATCAGAAGAATTCATTGAATGTTTGCATTCCAAAAGCTAAGTAGAGTATTAAGTAATAGAAAAATTTCGTTAGGAAGAAAGAAAAGAGTATTGAATAATTACGAGAAATATCTGTCTTCCTATATGTCAATGAATGATGAACAATTTCTTTAAAAATGAAAGTACTTCAAGAAACATAAATTTGTTCTACAGAAAGATGCTGAAATGTTTTAAAAAACATGAAAACTAAGAAGAAACTAACATCAAGAAGACACGGCTGAAATATTTGAGTTACGTAATGCGAAAGAAAAGAAAAGTAAATCTGACATTTACGGGACAGATTAAAAGAAAGTGGGGCAGGTTTTCTTGAGTAAATGGATGATAGAAGATAGTTTGCGACAAAAAACATATTAAGTGCTACAAGGTCCATATTGATGTGGAGGACCGTGATTGCCTGCGTTCTGAATGGACACAACTCCCAAAATTAAAATGTTTAAAGAGACGCCCACTCCATCGAAAGAAATATACCGTAAATTTTCCGAAGAATGATATGATGTAATACTTTAGAAAGACGCCATGTAATTTTTTTCCAACATAAGCACATACGATTCAAGGTAGTATCGCTAACACGAACAAAACACGGCACAGGGATTCCCATCTTTCTAATGACTAATAAAATTAGTGAAGAATATACTTCTTCTTTTTTTATGTGACCTGTCCCTTCAGGAGGTAGGCGGTCATGATTCTCTATGTCTCCCTATCCCTTGTGGCTCTTACTATGTTTGCTCCTGTTACTCCTGGCAATCTCCGTTCCGTCATCCACCTGATCAGGCCCTGCAAATATGTTCTACTGTACCTTAAATTTAGAAAGGCGTTTGGTGCCAGAGAGTAATTCTAATCCTTCTTTAGTTTTTGGTCCTAGTATGTGTAGGTTACCCTGGAGTGGGTAATATTATACGAGGTCTGGTAAAAAATATTGGGTCTGGTGTTATACAAAGAAAACTACAATACATTTTAATGCATCATTTAATCTTTTTGAAAACTGTCACTGTCTGAAGCCGCATACAATGTCCGGTGTTTTGTTCATTGATAGAAACATCCTTAGAACTTTCTTTTCGAAATAAAAAGCAGCTGTCTCTTCACATTATCTTGGATTCCTACAACATGTGAATCTTGCTCCTTCAAAAATTTCCTTTTTGGAAAAATCAAAATATCACAAAAGAATATGTTGGATATCGGGCATGGGCATAGTTGAATTTTGTCAAAGACTGCTGCAAATATATGGTCACTGATAGAGAATCCATTTTGGAGCGAGAAAAATCACACCTTACACATTTTCCCAGGCACTGTTATAAACAAGTAAAACTTGACGTGATGACTTAGTGTGCATGCGCCCAAGAGCTGAAAGTCAATCTGTACAAAGCGGCTTGAATCAGTGTCTTTTTGATGAATTACTCTAGTAACAGAACCGATTGTTTTGTTCGTATTTCAATTTACTTCCGAATTGGAGTTGTGGAGATTCCCGTATATTTGGAATACATGATTGAATGTGAGTTCTACAAATGTATTTAAAGCTAGTTTAGTAAGTGCCCTCGAGCACTTTCTTTTGGCCTCAACAACGTTAAATCTATTAGAGAATACTGTCTGGAACACAAATGGCTGAATTCCAGGCTATGCGTAATTCTGATTGTGCCTATTCGAAGTTGAGTTAAGATGGATCCCACGCAAAAGAAGTAAAGCAAATTAGTAAGCGTTTTTATATAATTCTCTTATTATCAAAGATTAAAAAATGTCATAATCAGACTTGACACATCAACAATGCGACCTACATGAGGATTATGAAAATTAATGGATAGATCAACTGAAAAATAATTAAGTTTGAAGAAAATGTAAAAAAGAAGAATACATATACTGTGTAAAAAAAAGAGGCAGTTGATGTTTCTGAGACGCATAGAGAGTAAAGAATAGCTGGAGAATTTGATACACACAGCAAATACAGAAGGCAAGAGGGAAACACTAAACAGAGCTTTTATTACAGGATTAAACGAACGGGCTGTAAGGGGGTTACATGTTGCACACATCTATGAAATTAATGTAGAATCATGATCACCGATTCCTTGTAGTGATAAACAAAAATATATATTTATATATTATAATTAAAAGATGAGAATATTCAAGCAAAACTAAGAATTTTGCTTGATTTCATTTTATACATGTATTATTGTGGTTCTGCTGTTGAAGTTTTGTAAAAGAATTGATTTAAATATTTAAAAAAGGAGATTTTATTGATACTATGTGCAAAATACATGAATGAATAACAAATTGTGTTAATGTAACTAAAATGCGTCGTTAAAAATAAATTTCTCAAAATCTTGTCCTTATTTTCAAAGATAAATTACTGTTTGGATGCACTCTCTATGCTGATAGGATATCTACCCAGTCGGAACAAGATATTGCCGATTCCAGATCATTATATTCCATTTTTGCACTACAAACTTTGGGAATGGTATGCATTTATTTCTTTTCCTGTCAGAGCAGGTTAGGCTTCCTAGACGAGATAAGATACCAGTTGAAGGAAACAGAATACTGCGCAGTCATGGAAAAGATTATGGATTTCACAATTAAAGAAAGCGCGTAGTCGTGGACAATCTGGTCGTGATGACGGTCGAATAGCTGAGACTCGGCTATGCATAGATACACACATGCTTATTTGGACTCTTCACGTTATAAAGATATAAAATAACATATACACAGTATAGGCACAATCTCAGAACGAAAATAGGGTTGCATAGAAATTATAGGTACATACATCTATGTGTTTTCTTTTGCTTTCTGAATTGTTGGCAATAGTTGATGCTATGTTTATTCGTAGATTATAAATATCTAATCGAACAAAAGCAGTACATGTTTCCTTCGATTAATGTATATTTAAAAAAATATATATAAAAACAGAGTAATGATAGCAAAAATTCAGCTCCCATGTACTCAAAAATATACGATCTGTTTAAAAACATAAGCGTTGAACAGAAAAAAATGACAAATAGTAAAGTGTACTTTCTTCAGTTGCTTAATACGGTTAATTACGCATGTTTTATTAATTTACTAACGTCTCAATTAATTACTATTTAATTTATTAATTTACTAACGTCTCAAAATAATAAGAAAGTAAATAATCATGCCTGACGAAATTAATTATTCACCAAGGAACATTGTCTAATTAAAATCGGTTGAATTCTCTTGTCTGTGCTTTCGGAAATTTCTTACGTTGATGCGAAAGTTAATAAATTCAACTTTCTCAAATCGAGCGTTTATGTAATTTTCAGCTATATGCCGTGTGTGTGTGCGTTTCTTAAGTTCACCTGGTTAAACTACCTGCTTGCCCAGGTGAGTCCAATGCATCATTTGATGTACAATTATGAAATTGTGATTTTTAATATGCCTTCTGTATCAGCATTCTTGGAAACTAATCTATTTATTCTCTGTAGTGCCTTATAGAGTTATCTCTTAGGTTTAACCCAATCGAAGCTGACGTCAACTTTCCTTATGTCAAAATTACCTGTTTCTATTCAAACCTATAATTTTTCGAAATGAATTGGAAAATTATTTTTTTTTGTTTTCAGTCATGAAAGACAACACCCACCCACCCACACACACACACACACACACACACACACACATATATATATATATATATATATATATATATATATATCTTTTTCTCTCGAAGAAATGGCAATTCTAAAAATGTTAACTGTGAATGTTTTCCCTTACTATACATATATTCTGTCTTGTAAATAGATAATACTATTTACATCGAACCGTCTTCCTTCAATACTTTTAATATTAATGAAATTAATTTTAATATTGCCAGTCTTTTTCAGATTGTCCCTATTTGTTTTTTTGATTATATATATATATATATATATATATATATATATATATACATATACGACCAATAAGAAAATGAAATAGTTAATTAGCTTTCTAAATATTTATTAGAAAATAATATATTTGAGTGATCTGCATAAAACTCTTTCCATAGCTTGCAACATCATCTCTAATTTGGATCCCCAACAAAGCATGTGAACCTGATGATATCCTGGTAATCGTACTGAAGATATGTGCAACCGGACAGGCTATTGTGATTAGCTGCTGCTTATTTCCTCCCTGTTGAAAAAATTCCTCTGTTGTCCCGATTTTTAAAACACGCCTGGAAGGTCTGATATATTGTCCGTCAAGCTTTTGTGGTAAACTACTCGAGGCTCTAATCGTCACGAATAATTTAAGTATATAACATCGAAGTGACTTTTTTCCCAACAGGCAATATGGCTTTCGTTTTTCTAGGTCAACTGGCGAGGAATACATGATAATTGCCGAAGGTGTTTATCAAATATTAGATAAAACTGATGACACTACGGCTGTTAGATTGCCATACACTTATGTGTCTGACAGGGTTTGCCATATCAGTTTTCTCCATGAGTTGAAAGGCTATTGCATTTCTGGACTAATATTTAAACTTGATTTAGGCCAGTTTTCCTCATTGTTTGTAATCTTCTATGTGACCATAACGGATCTACAATTGGACATATTATGTTCTTAAATTTCATCAACCATTTCCCTGATAGCTTCAATTTTGTAATTTTTTTCTATGAAATATTGTAAATATTTTGCTTTGTCTCAATATTAAGACATACAAATCTGAGAAGCTGAAATTAACATCTGATCTAAAATTATCTGATAATTTGTTAAGGAATAGACTTTTTAAAAATGTAATGATTCCCAAAAGAACAATCTTATTAATAATCAATTGAATGACACATCATCCCTCTAATCAGCGTTGATGATGCTAACCAACATGAGGCTGCCTCATTCCACCTTCCCCGTCTAATATTCTGTGCGTACATGAAATTACAATATTGAATCTATTGCTATGACTACTGCTAAGAAAGTGTTTCTATTTTGTAGTGTTTGACGCTTTATATTTCCAGAAACTAGATTTCTTATTTTTATAGTTTATTGGGCTTCAGAAATATTTCCACATCTACTACGGTGATCTTGATATATATTTGGAGATTCTTTACATAAACGTATTTCAATATTATTGCTCCTAAAATTGTGATGCAACTTCAATCACCATTCTATCAATGTAATGTATATTTCCTGAACTCTATCTATAAATACTTTCATGGTAATTACTCAAATTACAAATTCGCTGTTGTATCTAGACACAATAAATATAAAAGTACTGTTATATTAGCGGCAAGATCTCATCAATTCACAGTTTAATTAGTTAGATATAACGGATGTTCTATGTTAACACTTTGTTTTTTCGTATTTCTAGTTTTTTGCTTTCTTGTTTTCCCAACCATTTTGACATTCGAAATATAAAATACAACGCCAATCGTTTATATTTTATTCATTCCGCCGCATAAAGCTTTTATTTTCTCTTGTATTACTAAACTCAATAACACCTTGTGCCTTGGTAGCTTTACTAATTTGTTTGGAGTGATTATATATATATATATATATATACTAGCATCATAATCCGGCGTTGCCCGTGCAACTCAGAACATTTATTAATTAGATGATTAATGCAGCGTGTTGCGATGTCCTGGCGCTTGTAGTCGCCGCCTCACATTTAAACTCATTTATATATATATATAAAAAAAACTTATTATATGTTTTTTTAATCATTTCACACCCAAGCAAGGCATTCCACTGCCACTAAAACGCATGGGGCTACATAGGGAATGGTAAAAAGAAGGAGTGGTTGGACATAGGAAATATCAGGAGGAAGGTGATAGATGGGTAAGGATACCGAGGATGAGGGTTGGGCAGATGGGAAGAGTGTTTGAAAGAATAGGAGCGAGTTAATGTGTTATGAGGTGCCTATTGACTTTACATTTAAACTCCTGAACATTGCAGCCGTCGGTGAAGCAATCATGTTGTAGGGAATTCCACAGTCGCGAAGTGCGAGGAAATAAACTGTTGGAGTAGAAGTTGCGGTTGCATTTTATCGGTTTCACTGTAAAAGGGTGGGATCTAGTTGCTAAGCTAGTATCTCGTGCAAATTCATATCTAGGGGGCACCAGTGATCTAAGTTCATCGGAGCAGAAACCGTGAAATTATTTATAGAAGAGACACAGGGATGCCACGTCGCGCCGGTGAGAGAGAGACTGCAGGCCGTCTGCCAAGTCGGTATCTATCACATTACAGACCCTCCTCTGTCCATTATTGAGAAGCCCGAGGAGAATAGCAGGGGCACCCGACCAGATATGGCAGCAGTATTCAATGCTCGGGCGGATAGTAGATTTATATATGTGCAGGATAGATTTAGACGAAAAAACTTCCGGGTCCTGCACAGAGAACCGATTTTCATTGCAGCGGATTTAGCAATGGATTCGATATAGTCATTCCATTTGAGGTCCTCTAAAAACTGTTCCTTAAAAATTGTTGAAATATTCCATTAAAAAGTCTATTTTCTTTTGTTTTGCGTACAAGTGAGTTGATGTTTTGTTTGACATTGTAAATAACCTTGCTTTTGCTTTTCTTTCTAAATTACGGGGGAAAATACATTTTTGTTGACTAAATAAATTTCAGAAATTTTCAAAGAATATTTAAATATGCAGACATTTAATTTTAGATGAAAAAGTTATATTAATGACACACGAATTACAAACTTTTAATTTCCTGCATTAAATATTTAGCAAAAAAGCTTTACATTTTACTTTTATTTTTTGAAGTATGATATATAAATCTAAAGAAAAATGACTGAAAACAAGAAATACTTTCAAAATTACGGAGTAAGATATTTTCATTTTTTGTTGACTAAATGTGTTTCAGAAATATACTAGGAATATTTAAAAATTTAGACATTTAGTTTTAGTGGAAAACGTTACCTTAATGCCACACGAATTACAGACCTTTGATTTCCTTCATGAAATATTATCAAAAAAAATTTACTTTTTTTAAATTTTATTTTCTGAACTATGAAATAATAAATGTGACAAAAAAGAATTAAATAATGAAATTATTTCAAAATTATGGGGTAAAATATTTTCGAAGCATATTTAAAAATATAGACATTTAATTTTAGAGAAAATAGTTAAAGTAATGCCACTCGAATTGCAAACAGTTGATTTCCTGCATGAAATATTTAGTGAACCAAAAACCTTTTTTTATTTTAATTTATTTTCTGAAATATGAAATATTAAATCTGAAAGAAAGACTAAATTTTTTAAATTAACTATTAGCACTTTTTTTACATATTTTATTTTATTTTTTTAAAATATTTAGTTTGTTTCAAAATTACGGGAAAAAATTCAGATCTTTTTGTTTACCAAATGAATTTTTAAAACGACGCAATAAATTTAAATATAAAGACTTATTGTTTTTAATTTTTTTAGTCGCGTTTGAGACGTGTGATTTGATTTCTGTGACGTAATCTAGCAACCATCTTAGACCTTAAGTTTTTTTCGGAGCAAATTTAAAAATCCGCTCCATCGGCCAAAAAGTGCAAAAGAGAAAATTGCTGAGCTAAAATTCAAAAAGTATGTGTCGACCTGGCTTCCCTGTAGATATGTAACCCTAGGAAGGTTGAATGGCGCAGATTAAAAAATATAGGCGTGCATAGATTACAGTCACGCACAGTCTCACAGATTGCTTTATATATATATATATATATATATATATATATATATATATATATATATATTATAAATTAACTTCGAAAATGACTTGTTCGAAACCATAAACAAAATAACTTTCCACAAATACAAAAATAAATTCCAGAAACACTAGTCAACATGCACAAATCTGATGAAATATTTGTTAAATCAGACAAAACATCGAACTTCTACAAGATGGACCCAAATGAATACAAGGATCTTATTAAAAAAATAACTAACCAAAAAATACAGAAAAATAGACAAAGAACATAAAAACCACATAGACACAATAAACCAGGAAGATAAATTAATTACAGACAAAGTGAAAATAAGTGACCGAGTCCCAAAAATACCAACAACAGAATCATATATACTGTTGAAGGACCACAGACCTGATTTTTACAGCAAATTACCCACAAGGATAATAAACCCTACCAAATCGGAAATAGGTAGGATAAGTAAAACAATATTGGAAAGAGTCAACAAACAGATAAAAACAAAATTAAACTAACGCAGTGGAAAGGAACGGTAGAAGTTATCGAGTCGTTTGAAAAAATTGGTGGAAAAAATAAAGCCACTTTTTTTGCAATTTGACATTGTGGACTTCTACCCATCAATTTCAGAGAACCTATTCAGGCTCGCCTTAGAGTTTGCTGACTTCTACTCGGACATCACAGAGAATGAGATCAGAATTATCCAGAGCTGCAGGAAATCAGTTATAATAACGAACAGTGGACTAAGAACTCAAAGGATAACTGCAGCTTCGGATCTAACCGGTTTATTCTTACTGTACAACTTAACTGCACATAAGGAAGTAGAAACGAGCAGGATAGGACTGTATCGGGACGACGGATTGATGATAATTGGTAAATATACTGGAGGTAAGGTAGATAAAAACCAGAAATGTAATCCATAGAGTCTTTAAATCCTTTGACCTTAACGTAATAATTAACCACAATATCAAGCAAGTAGACTTCCTAGACATAACATTAGACCTAGTATCGAACACTTTCCAACATTACATGAAAAACAACGCTAACCCAATATATATAAACCCCCAAATCTAATCACCCACTATCCATTGTTAAGCACATCCCATCGTCAGTTGAACGTCGCATTAAAACACACTAATCCAACAAAGAGATATTTGATAAGCACAAGGAAATTTATTATAGAATCCTTAATGAAGGCGGGTATAAATCATAAAAAAACAGTTTTGTCGAAAAATTCAAATGTCCAACAAGCAGAAATAGAAGCAGGAAAATAATATGGTATAACCCTCCATTCAACCAATCAGTTAATTTCAAGCTGGGGCATAAATTTCTTAAATTAATATAGAAGCACTTTCCCAAACATAACCCTCTAAGCAAAATCTTTAATAAAAATACCATAAAATTAAGCTATAGCTGTTCTAATAATCTAGAAAAAATAATCAAAATGCATAACACAAAAATATTGAAAATACACAGCAAAAATAAATCCAACACTAAAACAAATCCGTCCCATGACAGCAACCTCTGTAACTGTACAAACCCCAACCAATGCTCCATGGCCAATAAATGTCTGACAAAATCTCTGATATATATGTGTCCGATCTCATCCTTAAGAAAATCCTGAGGATGAAAAAATATATATTGGGAATACTATGAACGTATTTAAAAAGCGCTTTTACAATCACCTCTCATTCCTCAAAAACAAAAAACAAAAAAAAAACAAACATGAGATCTCTCTCCAAACACTTTAGGAAATTAAAAAAAGAAAATAAAACACATAAGGTCAAATGGAAAATTCTCAAAAACCAAGAACAGCAAAATTTATAAAAGCACCATGCTTTATTTGCCTTCAAGAAAAAATAGAGATCCTTAAATATATAAATAGTAATTTATTTTTTTATTTCTGTATATATATATATGTATTTTTCGTTTTATTTTCTCCCCCTTTTTGGAGTTCATGCATTCATTTGGGTGGAAACAAAAAAAATTTGAAATTTTTATTTATTCTTTTATGCGAAGCTACACTGGCCAAGGTATCAGCAGCCATTAGTACCCCCCTACGCCATGTTCTGTTCTTTGAATGGGAATTCACCAAGCAGGTTAACTTGATGTTGATTTTTGGGAAAAGTAATAATTGAAGAATAAAACTTTAATTCAAATTTCCTGTGTTAAAATGTGAGGTATTTTTCGTTTATTTTTATTTATTTATTTATTTATTTTTTTATTTCTGTATATATATATATCTGTATTTTTCGTTTTTTCCCCCCCTTTTTGGAGTTCATGCTTCATTTGGACTTTAACGAAGTTAAAACTTAGTTAACTCTCAACTTTTGGAAGTTTGTGTTTTTTTTCGATGTTTGTGCGTGTTTGTTTGTTTTTCTTTTCTTTTTTTTTTAATAGGAGTAGATAGGTCACACTATCGCCCGGTCAATACTCCTCCCACGTCTATTGAACTGGAGTAGAGGCTCGCCCCTTGTTTCCTGTTTAGGATGTGGTTTCCGGTTTTCTCTTCTCTCTCTTCAGACCTTGGTACTGGTGGTTCCGGTGGTTTCCTGAAATCTGGCCGGTTGGTGGCAACGGCTCATCACTGTGAGGGTACCGGGTTGGCAGTTTCCTGGTTGCTGCTTCCGACTGGTAGTTAGGAGCCCTAACTCTTGCGTAGCGTCAAGAGCGGCTACTCTGATCAACAGTTGTATAATATCAGGGTTCTTGTAGTGCCATGTCGCGCATGGATAGGTGTCCCTGCAAGCGCTTTCGGTGGGCAACCCCGAGGCCACACCTTGTTGCAGCCCTAGCCAGTTTTCCCTCCCAGCACAGATCGTGGGTAATGACCGCCTGTATCCTCTATCCTAGGTCCCTTTCTACAAACAGAATCATGACTCAAAAAATCAGAAATGACCCTAAACCAGTTAAATCCAAACTACCTATACCCATTAACCTCTCCTTTACTAATATCCGAGGCATTCGTACTAACTTTCCTAGTGTAGAAGCGTTCCTGCATGAAAAGACCCCTGACATCCTCTGCGCTCTGCGAAACTAACCTCAAATCAGCTATTCCCTCCTCTGACCTCTTCATCCCTGGTCATCTTCCCCTTTTAAGGAAGGATTCCACTGTCCACATGCATGGGCTGGGTGTTTATGTCAGCGAACACCTCCCCATAACTAGGGTGACTTCACTCGAATCTACTGACCACCAATACATATGTCTCTGCCTGTCTCTCCTCAGTTCGGTTAGCTACCTATTCTTCCTTTACCGTACTCCCTCCTCTCCTGACTGCTCCCTACTAGATAGCATTGCCGAAGACATAGATAAGGCTATTTCCTATCACCCATTCGCCTACACATTTGTATTTGGAGACCTCAATGCCCATCACTCTGAGTGGCTTGAAAACGCCGTTGATGATCCGGCGGGCATTCACGCCATGAACTTTGCTACTTCCCAGTCCCTTACGCATGTGGTGGACTTCCCCACTCGCTTCCCAAGCACTCCCTCGGGTCATTCCTCACTGCTAGATATATGTTTTACCTCTGCGCCTGACGCCTGTCAAGTCTCGCAGCTTTGCTCTCTCGGCAACTCCGACCACGCTGTAGTCTCCCTCAGCATTTCTTTCCAATCTCACTCCCCACAGGAGCCCCCTACTTATAGAACCTCCTACCACTACCAAAAAGCTGACTGGGACGCCTTTCGCGATTTCCTCTGCGACGTCCCTTGGGGAAAAGTGTTTGACCTATCAGTTGATGACTGTGCCTCTGAGGTCTCGTCATGGGTGAAAGCTGGCATTGATGCCTTCATACCCACCAGGAAGTATAGCTTAAAACCTCATTCCTCTCCGTGGTTCTCTCCGGACTGCTCAGCCGCCATTACCCACAGGAACCATTACTTCCGTCTATTCCGGAGACAGCCAACTGATCACAATAGGCGCCTGTTCACATCTGCTCGCAATGATTGCAAGAGAACCCTAAATGACGCCAAACAGTAGTTTGCTGAGAGCGTGCGACAGCACATAGCTTACCGCAAGTTCAGCTTCAAGGACTATTGGAGGATTTGTAAACGAGTGCTCAACAATAGGAAATCCTCAATACCTCCTTTAATCCATGGATTTGAGGTTCTCATGTCATCTGCGGACAAAGTTGAGTGCTTTGCCCGCAGATTCTCATCCAACTCCACATTCGACTCGTCCGGAGTGCACTCACACGACTTCCCTATTAAAACTGAGGCGAAACTGCACGAAGTATATATTACCTCGACAGTAGTATCCAGAGTAATCTCAAAACTCGACCCACATAAGGCGTGTGGAGACGATGGAATCCCGGTGATAGTCCTTAAGAAGTGTGCCCCTGAACTTTCCCCCGTCCTCTCTAAACTGTTTAACTACTGCCTTTCTGCTTCCTGCTTTCCTGCATGCTGGAAATTCTCCTCAGTCCTTCCTGTCTTTAAGAATTATGGTGAACCCTCGGACCCATCCAACTATCGCCATATCAGTCTTCTACCGATATTCGGGAAAGTATTCGAGGCTATAATCAATGCTGAAATAGTTCATCATCTCACCGCCCACAAACTGTTCTCCGACAGGCAATATGGATTCCGCTTTGACAGGTCCACGGCCGACCTGCAAACAAGTGTAACGGAGTACATGCAACAGGCCCTCGATGAGTCTGACGAGGCTCGCGCGGTTGCTCTGGACATCTGCAAGGCTTTCGACAGGGTTTGGCACCCTGGCCTCCTTATGCAAACTACGCGGTTATGGTATTACCGGTCGCCTGCTTGACCTAATCCAATCTTTCTTAAATAACCGCAAAATGAAGGTCGTTCTGAATGGGCGTGCCTCTTCGTCCTACAGCAAGAATGCTGGTGTCCCACAGGGCTCTATCCTGGGCCCGACGCTCTTCCTTATTTTCATCAACGACCTCCCAGATGAGATCAAGTCCCAAGTAGGCATCTACGCAGATGACACTACAATATACTCCCTCTCGAGTAAGAAACCTGTCGTGGCGGACAGACATAATCTCGCTGCTGACCTTGAGCGGGATCTACACTCTGTGGGGAACTGGGGCAAGAAGTGGCTTGTCAACTTCAATTCCTCTAGACCAAGCTCTTGTCTGTCAACCATTACAGGCAACCTCTTCTGCCTCCCATAAGCATGGACCAGGTGATTCTCCCGGAGTGTAATACACTACGCATCCTCGGACTTACCCTGTCCTCAGACCTCAAATGGAACCACTATATTGAATCCATAGCAAAATCTACTGCTAAGAAGGTTCGGTCACTATGTCGATCCAGGATGTTTTTTCCACCTGAATCCATCCTGCATATACACAAGTCAACCATCCGTCCTTGCATGGAGTACTGCTGCCATTTATGGTCAGGTGCCCCGGCCGTTCTCCTCAGTGTTCTTGACAAACTCCAAAGGAGAGTCTATAATGTGATAAGTACTGATATGGCGACTCGACTGCAGCCACTTTCCCATCGTCGAAATGTGGCCTCCTTCTGTGTCTTCTATAAATATTTTCATGGTCTTCTGCTCGGATGAGCTTAAGTCACTGATGCCTCCTCAACAGGTGTTTACCCGTGCAACCAGACTGGCAACTGGGTCCCACCCATTCACAGTCAGGTTAGCCAAATGCAGACGACAATTCTACTCCTGCAGCTTCCTCTCTCGCACTTCCCGCCTGTGGAACTCACTCCCGTATTCTTGCTTTCCTGACGGCTACAACCTCCAGAAATTTAAATGCAAAGTTAATACTCATCTACTAACCACTGGCCTCTAGCTCTCTCCCTTCCCTGTATAACCTTCCCTTTCTCTCCTCTTATGTATCTTTCATCGCACCTTCTTTCTCAACTTTCTATTGTTCCTTTCTAACTAGCTTGTACTCCTCACTCTTTTCTAATTAATCTTTTTACATTTATGTAACCCCCTGCACATCAGTGGCGTTTCCGCCTTGCTCTGGGTGAAATGATTAAATAAAAAAGCTCTTAAATCAGAGATACGAAACCACAGTAAACTGCAAGCACATTAGGGACTTTACCCTACAATCATGCTAAGAAATACAAAGAGTTCGATTGATATCCACATTATATAAGATAAAAAATGCTATAGAAAATAATCGATCCAATAAATCCTTAATGGAAGTTAAATCACTAAAGCCTACACCAATAACCTTACTTAACACAATCACCTTACTTAAATACAAAAATATTCCGTACTAGAAAAATCAAAATTAAATAAATGGCTGGCAAACTTGAAAAAGAATCAAAACTCATACATTTAAAATCAAGATTAAATATACTACTTCAGAATAATTATATCTTACACAAAAATAAACTGTGAACGCACGTAAGATCTAACCCTACAATCACCCCCAAAAATACTGGGAATTTGAATAAATATTTTATTATTATAAAAGATAAAAATTGCTACAGAAAAATCGATGTAAAAAATCCTTAAAATAATATCTAATGCCCGCAAAAATATCTAAATAAATAAAATATATAAAATTAAAAGAAAGAAATAAGATTCCAAACGATAATTTATAAAAAAAAAGAAGATAAAAAAGAAAAAAAAAGAATTAAAAGAAAAAAACGACCCTCTAAACTTAAAATTAAGATTAAACATACAACTTTATAAAAAAAATAACTGATAAAACGCTAATTCGCATTTACTTCCAAAGAAATACAAATTTAGATTTCTTGAAATAACTTCGCCTAAATACAATTATAATCCAAACTTAAATAAAATGAAAAAAGAAGAGAAAGGGGAAAGGGGGAAAAAGGAGAAAGGAAGGAGAAGAGAAAGAAAAAGAAGGAAGAAAGTGGAGAAGAGGGCTATATATATATATATATATATATATATATATATATATATATATTACCGAAAAAATCTAAATTGGAAAGAAAAAACACCCCACCCCTATCACGTCTATGAAAACCCAGACGCAGGATCAAAGTAAATACATGAATTAGGTCAACTAACAGCAGACATCAACCAATTAAATTATAGCTGACCATAAAAATGGCCACTCAAGAGCGCTCTCTTAGAAATCCTAACCAAAAGATATATCCAACCGATAAAAAGATAAAGCATACATTCCAACAGATAATACCATTAATCAACAATTTCACACTTACACACCAAATTCCTCAAAAGTCTAACGATCAAAACGAGACATTCACTTAATTACCAATAACCCCAACCAACCCCCAAGACAATAACGAACCAAATATAAACAGAGAATTATTCCAAACCTTTTTTTTCCCCTGAGGAAGTGTTTAAATCCAAACACTGAAACATACATATGATTGTAGGGAAGAGGATATATCTAGAAGAAATTATGTACATGTTCTAAAACATAATTTATAATAAATATTCACTGCTCTATACACCATATATCGAGCACTGTTTTAAATTAATGTTTTGGACGGAAATTTTTTTCTTTTTTCTCTCCTCGTTCTATACTCACTCGCATATATACATATATATATATATATATGTATATATATATATATATATATATATATATATATATATATATATATATGCGAGTGTATTCGAAAAACTACAAGTATGAGTTTTTCAGGTATGGTTTGAATATTCGTCCCATACAGTAATATAAATCACAGTTGAATTCTATACCACCTACTTACAGAAATACCCATCAATGTATGTGCTTGTATACATATATATATATATATATATATATATATATATATATATATACATACGAGTTAAATAAATTGATCGGAATTCGAGAAGATGAATAGAATAAGTTAAGAACAAGTTGTAAAAATGTATTTAATCTACATGTTTTGCTTTAGCAATTTTCTGCAGAGATTCACTAAAACCAAATGATTTAAAAATTCAAGAGGTATTATGCTGATTGAAATATAGTTTCATTGGTCAGATATGTGTCACCTGCAATAAAGAATGGATGAATATTAAGTATAGAAGACATACTTGTGTCTGTTTAAATGACACAATTTTTATCTTCTACATCTAATTTACACCCACTTTATCACACGTGCCACGTATCTGAATAATGAAACTATACCTTAATAAACATATTTTAAATAATTCGTCAGTAACAAATCTCAGAAGAAGCTTGCTAAAATGAAAGGTTTTGAATTAAAAACACTTTCTCTTACTTGTCCTTTACTTATTCCATTTATTATATATATATATATATATATATATATATGTCTGCGAATGACTACAGTATTTACGCTCTCACACCCTGATTGAGCACTCTGGAAGAGTGGTAGACTTTGCTAAAAGTAGCTACTCCGGCATTTACGCACAGCCCATTCGATAATGAATTGGAGCACTCTAGCTATTGGGCGTGTTTATACGCGCTAAAAAGCTTGCCTTCTTCTACTGGACGCTCGTGGCCTAGGGGTAGAATCGCTGACTGACGCCAATTCGGTCGATTTTCGATACTGGGTTAGGAAGCGACCGGAGTCTAAGCCGTACTGATGAGCTGTAATACATCGAAACAGATCTGTCTGCGGATGACTATAGTATACATATATATATATGTGTGTGTGTGTGTGTGTGTGTAATATTCCAGTAAGATTGGTAAATAATTCTAGTAATATCATTACTTGTCAAAATTGATCGAACAAAGCTCTTCATATAAAATTAAAATTTACACCAGATATTCATTTCTTTCATGTGTAATTTCAACTTACATTTCAGTGGGACAACTGTTTCAATAGATCAGTTGCATTGGCAAAACCAGTCGGCCATAGAATGAAAAAATTCTTGTTACAATAGCAAGGATTAAAAAAAAGAAGTGTGTTGCTCAAGAATAAATTAAGCATAACAGGATATATTAATCTTACTTTATTTATTTATTTTTTTTTAAAATCATTTCACCCGGAGCAGTGCAGTGGGTTACATAAATGTAAAAAGATTAATTAGAAGAGAGTGAGGAGTACAAGGTAGTTAGAAAGGAACAATAGAAAGCTGAGAAAGCAGGTGCGATGACAGATACATAGGTGGAGAGAAAGGGAAGTTTATACAGGGAAGGGAGAGAGCTAGAGGCCAGTGGTTAGTAGATGAGTATTAACTTTGCATTTACATTTCTAGAGGTTGTAGCCGTCAGGAAGGCAAGAATACGGGAGTGAGTTCCACAGGCGGGAAGTGCGAGAGAGGAAGCTGTAGGAGTAGAATTGTCGTCTGCATTTGGCTAACCTGACTGTGAATGGGTGGGACCCAGTTGCCAGTCTGGTTGCACGGGTAAACACCTGTTGAGGAGGCATCAGTGACTTAAGCTCATCCGAGCAGAAGCCATGAAAGTATTTATAGAAGAGACAGGGGGAGGACACATTTAGACGATGGGAAAGTGGCTGCAGTCGAGTCGCCATATCAGTACCTATCACATTACAGACTCTCCATTGGAGTTTGTCAAGAACACTGAGGAGAACGGCAGGGGCACCTGA
Source organism: Ascarosepion bandense (assembly GCA_037127315.1). Taxonomy (NCBI): domain Eukaryota; kingdom Metazoa; phylum Mollusca; class Cephalopoda; order Sepiida; family Sepiidae; genus Ascarosepion; species Ascarosepion bandense. Next base: position 5,399,674 of record JBBBDQ010000614.1, read on the forward strand.
CCATAAATGGCAGCAGTACTCCATGCAATGACGGATGGTTGACTTGTGTATATGCAGGATGGATTCAGGTGGAAAAAACATCCTGGATCGACATAGTGACCGAACCTTCTTAGCAGTAGATTTTGCTATGGATTCAATATAGTGGTTCCATTTGAGGTCTGAGGACAGGGTAAGTCCGAGGATGCGTAGTGTATTACACTCCGGGAGAATCACCTGGTCCATGCTTATGGGAGGCAGAAGAGGTTGCCTGTAATGGTTGACAGACAAGAGCTTGGTCTTAGAGGAATTGAAGTTGACAAGCCACTTCTTGCCCCAGTTCCCCACAGAGTGTAGATCCCGCTCAAGGTCAGCAGCGAGATTATGTCTGTCCGCCACGACAGGTTTCTTACTCGAGAGGGAGTATATTGTAGTGTCATCTGCGTAGATGCCTACTTGGGACTTGATCTCATCTGGGAGGTCGTTGATGAAAATAAGGAAGAGCGTCGGGCCCAGGATAGAGCCCTGTGGGACACCAGCATTCTTGCTGTAGGACGAAGAGGCACGCCCATTCAGAACGACCTTCATTTTGCGGTTATTTAAGAAAGATTGGATTAGGTCAAGCAGGCGACCGGTAATACCATAACCGCGTAGTTTGCATAGGAGGCCAGGGTGCCAAACCCTGTCGAAAGCCTTGCAGATGTCCAGAGCAACCGCGCGAGCCTCGTCAGACTCATCGAGGGCCTGTTGCATGTACTCCGTTACACTTGTTTGCAGGTCGGCCGTGGACCTGTCAAAGCGGAATCCATATTGCCTGTCGGAGAACAGTTTGTGGGCGGTGAGATGATGAACTATTTCAGCATTGATTATAGCCTCGAATACTTTCCCGAATATCGGTAGAAGACTGATATGGCGATAGTTGGATGGGTCCGAGGGTTCACCATAATTCTTAAAGACAGGAAGGACTGAGGAGAATTTCCAGCATGCAGGAAAGCAGGAAGCAGAAAGGCAGTAGTTAAACAGTTTAGAGAGGACAGAGGAAAGTTTAGGGGCACACCTCTTCAGGACTATCACCAGGATTCCATCCTCTCCACACGCCTTATGTGGGTCGAGTTTTGAGATTACTCTGGATACTACTGTCGGGGTAATATATACGTCGTGCAATCTGGCCTCAGTTCTAATAGGGAAGTCGGGTGGGTGCACTCCGGACGAGTCGAATGTGGTAGTATAGCCAGGTACTTTGTCCAGTAACTCAGGGGTAGTAAGTAGTAACAATTACATATTTTTCAAATTTAAATCCTAATTTTTGTAAGAGGCAAAACACATTTTGAATAAATAGAAGGATGTTATAATTAATGAATTTTGAATATTTTCATTTGACAATACTTAATATATATATATATCCATGTATACATATACATGCATGCATATATATGTGCATGCCTGTACATATATGCACACACACACACACACACACACGCATATATATATATATATATATATATTAAGCAATTCATCGAGCTTTTTATTCAACATCAACAGAATGCAGAAAGCCGTTTTGTCCTATATTTCTGACTCTGAAGCAGTGCGCAGCCACTAACAGAAATCGAACCCAGACAGCTTTGGTTCTTAAGCTGATGTTATACCAACTGTGTCATGACCTCTGGTGACAAAGATGAAACAAATTAAACTCGATGAAGCACCGCCCGTTCACAAATTCCGTGGTGGAGCTCATCCAAGCTCCTTTACTCGTAGGACAGTGCCTGCCAGAGCCACGGCTTCTCCAACACAAGCCGCTAAATCCATAGCGGCTAAGAGAGGAATGAGAATACTGAAGAAATGAGATGGGAGCATGAGAAAGAGGATGCAAGTTAGTAAGATACGTTTCAAAATAAAATCGTGGGACCAATTTCTAATCTTGTGGCTGAAGTAAATTAGTAAATAGCAGGCACCAGGTTGCTAAGTTCATCAGAGGTGAATCCGTGAAAGTACTTGTAGAATAGACACAGCAATGCCACACTGTGTCGGTGAGAAAGCGATTGTATCCTAGCTATGTAATATCATTAATGATGTCAGACACTGTGTGTTGGCATGTAATTTTATGTAATTTTTTATTTGACCGTAAGGACATAAATTACATAAAAATCGTCAAAACTCTTCGTTTCTACAAGAGCTTTCGGTTATACATTTAGACATTTTGAATGATAAAGATTTTACGTGTAACTTAATAAAAGTCGTGTTATTTACAATGTTAATATAGTATTTCTTATGTCTTGACACGGTAGGTATGTTTTACCGTGTTCGTAGTTGATAGTATTGAATGTTAGGTCATACGATTTATTAATAAGACCTCAAATATCTTTAGTCTATGTTGATATGTGTATTTTCAATAATTACCTCCCGGGTGGGGCTTGGTAGGTCTTCGTGTGTGTTTAGATAAGATCGAATTGTGTCCCATTCATAGATATGTAGCGTGAGACTTCATGTCAGTTTCGTAGTGGTATGACCGATAAATTTTTTTACGAAATCAGGATGAACAACTTAGTTCTTCAAAGGTCAGGTGAATTCGTAAATAATGTTGGTACCTTCTAGTTTGAATTTAGTGGGTGAATTGTTGTTTTTGACGATGATGCTAGTAATTAAATTAGTTACATTTAGTACAATCGATGATAAATTGAATTTTTTGGTTTACGTTATTCAGAGATGGGTATTTTCGGATCTTACTGGTCCCTTTTCTCATTTATAGGAGAGCTTCCTAATATAATGTCTTAACTTTGCAAATTGTACAAATATGCTGAATATTGTTAGAAAATCTTAAGTATAGCATGTTAATGAATTGTTATATAATAACTCTCTTTCTCTGTGGCAGTAAGTGCTAGATTGTCTCCTCAACGATTAAGACGAGACTTGAGTCTGTAGGAACGTGGTTCTGCAAAAGGATGCTTATGAGATTCTTGGTAGAACATGAGAAAAACGACAATGTTTTAGAAAAAATGAAAAGGAAACCAAACATCGGAAAGAATCAGTTTGGAAATATTTTATGACTACTTCTGATATCAAACAAGTACTTCAACTATTATTTCTTTAGACCTTGTTCATGTATCGCTTATAATTTTCATGATATTCTAGATATGTCTGTAAAACCGCATAATATATAAATATCAACATAAATATAAGTGAATATGCATCTATTTTAAAAACGGTGAATTTTCCGGATTTAAATTAATTTTCTAGATCTGTGTCCTTAAGTTCATATTAAAAATATATTTTCGCTATTCTTTGCGGGTTTGAAAATCTTTCACACATTCTAACGTCATTTATAAAACTGTCCAAGTTTTATTTTCATAATTTCATCCCAAACATGTTAACACAATCATTTGTGAGTAGGAGTTTAGAATGAGAGATAACAGGGAACAGGATGTTTTGAATAAAGAATAAAAGATGAAAGATATTCAACAAAATAGTAAATGCCATTCGTTGTTGCACTTGGGTTTCCGGTGATTGAATCTATCAAGTAAGCAAAGAAACGGAACGGTTTTACAGAGGAGGAAAGCACAGGAATATGTTGGAGTAGAAGTGGCAAGAATATTTAAGTGATTAGATAGTAAAAGGACTGAACTTAGATGCCGAAACAGTAGGGATTTTTAATTCAGGTGGTCGGAGCACAACGGTACAAAGCTCGTCAGAGTAACTGCCATAAAAATACCTTTAGAAGACAGGTATATTGGGTGAGAAAGTGATTGAAATCAGAATCGATTACATTGTTTGTGTTCTTCTGATTTAATCAAAAAATCAGTGATGAATAGCAAGAACACCCAACCAGATATGGATACAATATTAAATTCATGGACGAATAGCAGATTTATTTATAAATCTACAAGATCGATTCTGAAGAGAAAAAATATCTGATCATGTAGCAGTTAAATGTTGACGATGGGTAGCTCATACCATGGAAGACATTTTCCTTTCTCGCAGTTTTTCTGCTTTTCATAAATCATTTTGTTAAATTAAAACTAAAATAAAACACTTCGTTTCATAATGTCTGATTTAGGTTTAGATAATATAATTCCATTTTAATGATATGCTAAAATTGGTTGATTCGCACATTAGTTGTTTTTACACATTATTATCATTTTCCAGGTTATTTAATGTTAGACATTTTTTAGGCTATAAGATATTTCGCGTTTATAATCATTTACAAATAGAAGTCCCACGAATAAATCGATAGGATGGGCAAATGTAGATTCATGATTCATATGTTTCCCAAGGGAAATCACGCGTAAATAAATATAACAAACACAACTGGATTTGGACTCGAAAAGCTGAGTTCAAATTACGGGAATTTATCTATTACACCACCGACCTATGCAAGATTATATCATCTGCTGTTTACAAGAAGTCACCCATCTAACTACTGATCATAATAAAAATTTCTTAAATTCGCTGATCTTAAGGAAAAATAGGGTTTTAACAATTTTTAAAAAATTAACAATATTTTAATGAAAAAAACATAGCCTGATATTTCACATAAATTCAGGTGAAAAGGACGCAGGGTTTTACTCTTTTGAGTGACTCGACATTGATTTTCTTATGAAAAATGATCAATATAATAAATATTATAAAGTTTAATGTAATCATATAGTTTCGAACTAATTGTACATTGGGACACGGGAATTACAATCTAATTGGGCGCCTCACATCAAAGACAATAAACTAAACGAGAAACAATAAAAGTAGGAAAAAGGGAAATGATAAAATTAGTCAAAGTAGGATGACATCTTGACCGCTAGGGAGGAAAAAGAATGGAGAAAAGTAAGGTAAGTAAAAAAGGAGGAATAAAGAGAAAAAAGTTACTTAGTATGTATTCTTTGGGGTTAAATTTCAAAAGGAAAACTTCGCTCGGATAAGTTAAAAGAAACGCTCACACATGTAAATGTTATATCATTCCCCATACAAAAACAGGAAACCGAAGGGTTTTGTATTTAAATGTAAATCATTTCTACAACCAACATCAAACATTGCCTGATGAAGACAATCTATCTCGAAACATAGAAATTTCTGTGTCGCAATATACAATTAATTACACTTCATTTATATATTCTGACAAATAAAAATTATGATGCTTAAATCTCCTATAATTTGCTGTCCTTATCTTTCATTATATGTACGAACATTTCAGCTAACATAAAATACGGTTTCGGTGCTATGAAAAATGTCCAGACGTTTTCTCTTAAACAACCGCTCTTAGAGGATATACACAAAATGTGTAAATATTGTCGACGGATTAGCTTGTGTTAAGTTATGTACCAACTAATCAGTAAAGGTAAATTACAAACAAAAAATACACAATGCCTTCTCGATATCACCAAGTGAAGAAAATTAATAAACTCTCCATAGATCCATGCTGGAGATTTAGATGCAGAATTAAAGCATGCTGTCTCGACTTCATGCAAACTAATCAGTGGCAACATCGGCAGCCAACTGTATTATATTCTCTTTCCTTTAGACAGTACCGGCAACATCAATAAGGGTGTGATCTGGATGTATAGACAGTCCAAGTTCTCCACTGTCGTCTACACAGATTGACGCATGACAACACTTATCTGATATTATACTCATATAATTCGATTTAAATTAATGTTAGTGACATTGTCGTGATAAAACACAGAATACTGTGGTAATGTTAGTGATATAGTCGTGATAAAACACAGAATACTGTGGTAATTTTCAGTAGAGAAAAGATCACACTTTTTCAAAAGTATGACCTTGTGTCAACGAACATGCTGTCAAAATTAATTGGTTAAAACATCCATCTTACGCAAGTAAAGTTCAACATATGTATGGGGGTTATGCTCAGGCCTATGTATATATTTTCGGTTTGAATAGCTCGCTCAAATGAGTGCTAATACTCAAGCAAGTTATGAAAATATAGTGTTAACATTGGCGTCCAAATATCTCGTGTTTGTTTAGTAGGTTCACGAACTTTTATTGATTAGCCTGTTCAAGATCGCCGGGTCAATGTTGTTGGTGTAAAAGAATAACGGTAGCATTTGAAATCAAGTGTAGACAAAATGCAGAATGTTTAAACAACGTTTATAGTTATAAATATTAATGCAACAATTTTTTTTAATATAATAAGAGTTTAAAATCACACATTTAAAAGCAATGCCTACGAAACAGCGATCACAAACGTACAAGACCGGACGTAAATGTTTAATTTTGTACGCAGGATTAAATTAATAAACAAGCATTCACAGCTAAATGGAAAAACTACGTATAAATGAAGGCTTGTTAAGTGGTATTTTCATAATTTATATATTCACAGAATGAAACAATGTTTACTCCACTGAAACAAGTTACATAATAAAGAGGTTCCTAAAAACATCACGCGCTTACACACACACAAACACACAAATATATCCAATCACCAGATACAAGATTATAAGGGCAATATAAACATGGAGTTACAAAGTTTGGAAGAATAGGATTAATGAGTTAATGAATTATATGAATTAAAAGAAATTAATAATGATAGAGTTTCAGATTACAGTTAAACTTTCGCTTTTTCAGAATAAAGCAGTCTGAAAAATTTGAAGCGTGAGTTCCACAAAAGAGAAGTATGAAAATAGAAATTGTTAGCATAGAATGTAGAGTTACATATAACCAGCTCGACTATAAACTGATGAGATCTTGAAGCCAGTCTACTATTCCCCTTCAATCCATTAATATATGTCTCATAACAAAAAGTTCATCCGAACAATTATCATGAAATTATTAATGGAAAAAACACAAAGAGGCAAACATTTGTGGGTAGGAAAATGATTGAAGAGGGGCTACCAGAACAGCACCAATAATATTGGTGACTTTTGTTTGAATGTTAACAAGATGGAGAGAAAGATAGTCGCTTATGGCACAGTGAAACTATCTTCTTAACATACGACAAAGCGATAGATTCAATACAATCTTTACACTTCATGTCAGATCTCAACGTTGTCTAAGGACAAAAGGCCACGTGATATTTATCTGGAGTTTAGCATCTGCCAAGCTGATCTAAAGCAGAAATGCGTTTCTCAGATTATATATATATATATATATATATATATCATTCACCTTATGCTGACCATAAAATTTTATTTTACACTGACTTGAGAAATTTGGTTCCGTCTTTTTTTTTCAAAACTGTTTTCAGCGATTTGACTCAATTCAATGTTTTTATAAATATTTCTTCCTGTCTAATGAACTCGGCATAGTCTGCACTCTGGTCAGTTTTAATAATTTCTGGGCAGTGTAAATATTTTCTGGCTAACGAAATGTGAATGATTCCCAAAACGAATGAGATATAACAAGAGAGTTTGAAAAAAAGAAAATAAAAACACGAACGCATATGAATTTTCTGACCTGTCCACAGACTAATCTCCTATATTATGCACAGTATTTTCGTCCATCTGATCTTGATCTTGATATAAATTTAAGTCACAAATTTAATCGCTTGAAGAGAGTCATTATTCAATCTCAGCACTTGTCCAGAAACGAATGAAAGTATGTAATAATAATAATAATAATAATAATAATAATAATAATAATAATAATAATATCTAAACATCTGCATTTTAAACAAAATTTTCAGGACTTTCTTTACCAATTTCTATTTCAGAAACAGTTTGTATTTCTGTTTTCGATATATATATATATATTATGAAATATTCCGGAGATTTACGAAATTGATTAACAACCGACATTTAATTTGAATAAATTTGTTTTTCAATATATTTTTAATAAATGCTCGTATTTGAGTAGATATACTGTTTTATTTGAACAGTATATTTATATGTATTTAACCACGTATTATTTTGGCAAAAAATTACCGAATGACATATTTTTCGAACAGCATTTCTGTTCAAAGCAGCTTCCAATTCTTCTATATGCGTGACTCTTCAGAAATGAATTGAGTTCTGTCGATGACTGGCGTGTGTGTACACTGCTCATATACAACACGTTAATATTTCCCATATATGTTACCATGCGCCGATGGCTTAGGAAGTAGCGACTACGACTCATACCATCGGTCGAGTTTCGATCACGGCCAGAAGCTAAGTGGATGTGTCTAGCCACACTGCTGAGCTGCGAAATAGGCTTGTATGTTGATGAATAATATATATGGAATTAAGATATCATTTTCCTTTTTAATGCATCCTCTGTGAAACAAAATTGGCAAAACATGTTTTTCAAATATATTGTTACGTGAATAGGAATTTACTTTCGAAATAAAGTAAAAGTTAATGAAATACTGAATAAAAATACCTATTCAGTGTTGTTCCATATATATATATATATATAGAGAGAGAGAGAGAGTGAGAGAGAGAGAGAGATAGATTGATTATAGATGGTTATGTGTGAACTGTTAAATAGACAGATAGATAGATTAACTATTGCCCAAATTGACGTAAAAATTAAATAACCATCATTTTAATTGTTGTATTTACAAAATCCCACCAGCACATCTTTAAATATTATAGATCAATGTATTCAATAAAATCGCTTCAACCACGACTTTTAGACGGCATTAGACTCGCATGCAACTCTTCTGAATGGTCTACCTTTTAAGTTAGTGAATGCAGCCATAATCCTTTGCCTTTAATTCTTACATTTAAATCTAGAAAATAAACTTAATGGTGGCATTCTGGCAGCACTAGTATTTCCGCTGTTTTATGATCTCATGTGAATTTAACAATCAAATATTTAGTTTAAAAGAAACATATATGTCTGTAAGACTGCAGAGCAGACAATATAGGTGCTGTTTCATGATAATTTTTCTCATAAATCACATGATTTCCATCATTATTTTCACACCTTTCAGTGTTATATGGAAAGCTGTAAATATTAAATTGTAGTAGTATTACGTATTTACAAATTGACAGATTGTAGCAATCGTGTATATGTTATATATACTAAGGTCTTGAATGAAATATAGGTATATTTTGGCTGCTTGGTATATTTTCTTTGCCACCATATAAAATTATATGCGTTAATTAATGCGTAAATCTAAATATTTAATTGTTTCAAATGCAGGAAAATTGTTTTACTTTCCCTCCAAAATTTATTGTTGGTACCTCTAGTTCAAAATGTATTGTTTCTAATTTTGTTTTAAAAAAGATGTATTTTAATTTTACTGTGCATATTTATTTTTGGTCTATATCTTCAAAGCAATGCTAGCATCTTTCTCATACAAATGCATTTTTATAGTCATAGTATTTTGTTTAGTGGTTTGCTATTTGTTAGTAGCATGACCCTAACTGTTACTATCAACCAAAAACAGAATGAACCAGAGAAAACACAACAAATCATAGGTGCTTCCATGATTCTAAAAACACTAATTTCCCCATCACAGTAAAATAGTGAAATACTAAAAAAAATCATCCATTTCTTCTGTTACTAATAAGTAAATCGCTTAATCCTATTTTCTTTCTTTTCAAGAATTATTAAAATTTCGATTCACCTTGTATGTCTCTTTTCACTCTAACGAGACATTCGTTAGTCTCAAGAGTTCAGATATTCATATCTAGGAGCCTTTTTGCCTCGTAAACATTGTCAAATCATCCCCATAATTTGAAAGAATGATCTTTAGTTTATTTTGTTTAAAAATTAGACGAAAATATTTTACTAAAACACATTCTTCTATTTTCCTAGACGAATAGAATGTAAATCTCTCCACTAATTTCCTAGATCAATATATAAATAAACAATAGAAAAATAAAAACATCAGAGATCAATTATAAACCTACATTACGAAAGTCTGAGGAAGCTATTGAGTATATAAAAGGCATATTGTTATACATTATTAAAACTAAATTAATGATAAATGATAAAAATGATGGGGGATTCAGCTTCTGTAACTGAAAGAGAAAGAAGATAACCTGAGAACTCTGATATCTCCACTTCTGCTGATCCTACACATTTTCTCCATTTTTTAAACTCGAGGAAATTATTGCGAAAGAATATCTCCATAGAACTCATACATACTGTAACTCTATTTCCAGATGTTTCGTAATAATTTTTTCATTGCATAAAACATAATAATTTGTTTTCTAAGATTGAATAGAATGAGAAAATTCAATAGGTGGAAATTTAAATCAGCATATTTGAGCCCTTGATTTTGCAGAAGTCTGTTAGTCTGAAATCGGCAAGCTTCAAGCCAACACAATTCACCGCTTTCTAAAATATCACTGCTACAAGAGGTAGTGTGATACTAAAATAACAGCCATATAATTTGTGCGTCATCTAGATTTGAAAGTGTTTATGGTATTAACATAAATTGTGTATAAATAAATATATAAATTACATCCGTATCGTCGTTGTGTTGAACTGACTATATTCCATTCCCTGGTTCCCGGAAACGGGTATGGTTTTATATCTGGTGTCAGTGACCGGATATTTGGTGGCTTGATAAGGGCCAAGTGTTTTATCTGCTGGTCCTTACTAATACCTTGCTGGAATCAGGGACTGTTTTTTAACTATATACCGTCTTTTACAAGCATGGACTGACCTAGCCAGTTAATAAAATGCAATCTAACTTCGGCCGGTCCGAGATCAATGGAATAGAACCTGGGCAGATTGATTTAGGTTCAGAAAGGGTTAGCTTGGGTTCGACAAGGCCCATGTTCCGTTATAAAAAGCGCAAGAGAAAGCGTCAAGCCTTTGTACTGCGATAAATTAACAACAACATTTCTGTCCTGCATATGAAATCAAATGTAGAATTTACTGCCTTATCTCCTGACATGATTAAATTGAAAATCCTTACATGATCTTGTGGGTAATGATTTAGTTTTAGCTGGATATCCTTATTCAACAGATGCACCGTCGCAAGCACATCGCTACATTCACAGTAAAGTTTCATACATACACAAGTGTTTAGTGCAAGAAATTCTGAAATTTATATACAAACCTAGCTTTGTTTCATCAATGACTTGAATTGCACTTATTCCCTACGTATTTCAATTGGTAAGATAGATGGTCTTATCGGAGAATTTTATCCCTTAACTGCTCCATTGGGAAACATATTTCTCTGCGTATTATTTAGAAATTACCATTTTAGCAACTTCATTTCAACTCTGAATTTTGTTCCAATTCTGCATGCCATCATTTTATTCCTATTTTTTGTATTAATATCACACATTTTATCCATTAGCCCTCAGTACTGACCAGCTTTAGTGTCGTACCAATATAATATATAAAAATCGGCGAATATCTGTGCATATAAATTATTTCATTTCAAGAGGCATATATATCTTATAACATGATGTGAATGTTTGTTACATTTGCACTTTTAAATTCGTCAGGGCAATGAATAAAATTGAACGGTGATTGATAAATAATCAGAAAAAAAGAAACGTTATTTTAACATTACTCCACGAAGTGGTTTCACTCTAGCATAGCATTTTAATGTTTCACATTTTCATTTTTACGACTTTCCGTAGAAAATGTAGACTGTTATAGCTTAAATAAAATGTTCTTTTCCCAAGAATACAACCTGATATATTTTCTCAACAAGCCAGCATCTCATAACATCGTTATGCATTATCATCTCCTTTGTTATTGAATCATATGTCTTCTACTGGAAGAAGATATGAAGCGACATAGAGTCACAATCAGATAATTAGTACATAATTTTCATTTCTATCTGAGATACGCAGGCTCCAACCTAACCGCACTTGATAACCAAATGATTAATCAATAGGACACGAAGAAAGACCTTTTTTTCAACATATTCTTGAATAATCATATTCAACAATGCTTTTCCTTCGATAAACGGTCTGTCTTTGTCACGTTCACAAAAGAGAATGCTGACTGGAAGACTGTCGCAACATCTTCCATTAGGAAGATTTTCAGTACGTTTTCATAAATATCTGCTCACAAATAAAATAAAACATCGCCTTTATTCTAAAAATACTCACTGGAAAGTCATTCCTTATAATGTGAGTACGGAAACCTTATACAACTTCTTTGAAACTGACAAATGTACTTGCAATTACCATAACATATAAATCACAACTTATAATTACGTATGTTTCCTTATTTTTGACGGCGTGTTATTTTTGCAAAATATATAAATAGTGGTATCTACAGCAAACGGTATATATCGTTACCTCATGGTATATATTGGAATGAAATATTTTGGGGGGTGGTTAATAAATGTTTTCACAATTTCAAACTTATCCTTCCGCATTTGCATCCAGTGAGATCATCGGGTCTATCAATCGTGTTATATTATTTGTATCGTTCAATAACTTCAATCATGTTTCATAGAACATGTACATCAAATTATTTTCAATTTTAATATTTCCTGCAATCCTGCAAAATTAGAAAGTACAGAACTCAGAACTTTTTAACCTTTCATTACGAAATTGTTAAAGATATACCATTTTATATGGTCGAAATAGGCTAGGAATTTGAAATTGTAAGCGTTACAGAACAAGTCAATTAAAGACTTTAATATTCTGAAGAATAAAATGTATTTAAACAAATAGATGATTAGCTTTAATATTATGCTACAATAAAATACACCCATGATGTTTACATGATATATATGCTAGCAGGGAAAATACCAATCGTTTAAGAATACTTGAATTTCCGGTAAATTAATGGGACATATAAAATTGACTGACCTATGAACTAATAATATATGCTTCTGGTTATTGACCCTCATCAACAAATCAGGATGTCAAGAGGATTGGATATCGCGTCATAATTGCTACTTGTTTAGGAATGTCTTTCATAATGGATTGAAGATGCAAATAGAACAGGTTTATCTTTACATCGGGAAATTCTGTTACAGAAATTGAGTGAAAAACATCATAACGCGTACTTCACGAAATCTCAATGTCGGCATGTACATATTCCGTTAAAGGAATACATTCCTTGCAATAGAACTATCAACGCTCTATCTCTACCCATATATCGGGGGCTTTACGAAAAAAAAAACTGTTCCTAAAATACATTTGATCAGCAAAACTACTAAAAAAAACAACCTTGGCAATATATAATTTGATCTATGAGCGGTCGGCAGAGGAAGGCGGAATTTAGTGATTTGTATACAATGTAAACATACGCCAGCAGCTGAGAGTAGTCAAATTCATTACTGCATGAACGATGCTTAGATTCGTGAGTAGCTCCTGTTTTTTCAAAGTCTACTATTCCATCATAGTGCTCAATCGGTGTGTGAGAGCGTGATATATATATCAGTGTGTGTAAAAAAATAGCAGAAAACAAGATAAGTAGTCCATATCCTCATATTTTCTCAAACCTTTCGTTTTTTACTTTTTATTTTGTTATTAAGTTTAAAGTTTACGGTAGACGCTGTTAATATTCAAGTTATAATTCAGAAAATTCACAAAATTTGGGAAAGGGTTTCTGACAAAAAGAAGTTAAACTATACAAATAAACATTTAAATATCCACATGAACATATATAAAAATGTCATCGTTGTATTTTAACAAAGCTACTCATGAGAAATACAAAATGTTCTCTGCTTGCCTGGACACACACATGCAGCCTTCGGTTTATTGACTGGCGATCTCTTTCAAATAGTCTTACAAGATGTTGAATCGTTTCGCTGACTCCCATAATCCATTTATGAAGTTCATCTGCATTTTTAATATGTGATGCATCAAAAAATATTATGTGGCCTCTCATATAAAAATAAAAAGTTTGTGGGGAACGTGCAGGCTATAGAATTTTTCGTCGCTATATATACATCCACATTTCTCGTAGATATCAGCCAGTGCATCGAAAAAATATTAATTAAATACTCGGGAGAATCATCAATAAATGTACCACATGCGTCTTCGTATTTGCCCTAGTATATCCTCTAGAAAGATTAAAAGTATTTTTGAAATAAAATTTATGTAGACAATTCCTGTAATACGTACTAAAATAATGTATGAATTTCCGAGACAGTCACGTGTAATTCGAAGTCAGACATTAATCGTTAAATGATGTTGGTGTTTTGCTTGCATTGTATCATTTGTTTTCCGATGGGCTACAAATGTTGGTGGGGTAAATTTGTTATTCCAAATTTTATTAATTCGGTAAAAAATAAAGAAAAAAATAGCTTAACAGGAGATATGCGGATATTGAAATACTTATTCAGCAATAATTCCCCTGTGGAGAATTATAAGCGTTTAAGTTTGAGTTTTGTTTAACCTCTGTAGGTAATTTAATGCTAAAAATTTAGGGTTATAAAATATTTGGTTTTAATATTCAGTTATAGAGAGAATTTTGATTTAGTCAGATTTTAAGTATTTTATTTTAAAAACTGAAGATGTTTTCTAGTTTTGTATTTAAAAATATAATAATGGTAATATTTTTCCTTCAAAAATGTATATTTTACTATCAAAATCTGTTTTTATGCATACATTTCTATAATAGTTTATTTTTATACATTCATCTGCAAAAATGGCGAAAATACAACTTCTTTCTTGTGACTACTGGTAACGTATGCTAATCGTAACTACTGCTGGAAGCTAGAGACAAAAATACAAAATAAAGTCATTGTGAAAGAAAATATATGTAATAAAATATAGACAGCATGAATTAATCGAAAATTTTCTTTAACTAGTTTAAATTATAAGAACATTTTGTTATTATAAATTTACTAACTTTTTCGGTTGTCTAAAGGCCGTTTCGACTTTTACTAAGTTAAAACTTAGCAATTTTTTTCCTTATTTTTTATTTTATTTTATATTTTTTTTCCATCAATTATATATATGTATATATAAATGGAACTTTAACATCCCTGTAGGTCCAAAAAATATAAACCTACAAAGGGCGGAAGAACTCTCAAAGAGTCAACGGCCAGCTAACTAGAAGTGATGTCTCAATAAACCATCGTGGAAAAGCAACCGGGTTACCACTCATCTATCTACCCCCGCTCAATCATAGATAGTTACAACAAACATATTAAAGCCAACAGCGTGAAGGGGGTTGCTTTCCAAGGAAGCAACTCATCACTCGGTAAGGACCGGCATGGGCAACAGGTGCCATCTGACCGTCATCCGCCGACTATTAGCACCAACGTCGTAAAGGGGACATTTTACTCCAAAATTTGTCCCTCGCCCGGGAAAGAACGACATGAGCAACAAGTGTCTCTGGACCGTTACCCTGGAACTGTGCGCATCAAAGACAAACTCACTATAGGAACACGAAACGTCAGGACACTCAACTGTGGACAACTACAGAATGTCAAACAGGAGATGAACAGACTGAATATCAACATCCTAGGCATATGTGAAACAAGATGGCCTAATAACAGAGATGTCAGTAGCGACACCCACAGGATAATATATGCAGGAAGTAAAAAAAAAACGAAAAAGGGGTCGCTTTAATACTAAACTAACAAGTGAAGAAATGTGTACTTGGATACTGGCAACTGTAAGAGAGAGTCCGTTTGGTTAAACTGCGGGGAAGGCCCTTCAATATAGCTATTATAGTAGTTTATGCGCCGACAACCCAAAGCTCGGAGGACGAAATAGAATCTTTCTATTCAATACTGGATCGTGCCAAGGCTCAGTGCAAAAGCCAAGAAATTAGGATAATAATGGGGGACTTAAATGCAAAGGTAGGTAAAGATAGAGAAGGAGACACGAACGGCAACTTCGGACTAGGAGAGCGCAACGAAAGAGGAGAAAAATGGATCCAATGGTGCTCAGCCAATGACCAGGTTATTACTAACACCTGGTTCCAAGAACACCCACGACGTTTATCGACATGGAGAAGTCCAGGAGGCGATACGAAGAATCAAATAGATTATATAGCTATAAACAAGAGATTCAGGAACGCAGTAGTCCAATGCAAAACATACCCAGGTGCCGACTGTGGAAGTAACCAAGTCCCAGTCATCTGCAAACTAAAAGTGAAACTCCGAAGACTGAAGAAGCACAGCACATCACCATGGCTGCAATACGAAACGCTAGAGGACGATCTCACCCTGCAGAAAGAATACAATAACAGCGTGAGAAAGAAATATGAAGAACCAATTGGAAAAGCGTACTCAAATGGGATTCACTAAAGGTAGCTATGTTGAGCTCAGTGAAAAACATAGCCCCAAAGAAAATCAGACGCAGAAGAAAAAACGAGTGGATGACCAAAGAGATCCTCCACATGATGTAAAGGAGACAAAAAATAAGGCCAAGACACGGAGCAGAATACAAAAAACTTCACAGGGAGATAAAGAACAAATGCAGACAAGCCAAAAAGGAATGGCTAAACAACAAATGCGCAGAAGTAGTGAGACTGAACAGTAACAACAAAGCAGATATGCATAAAGAGATGACAGGACAAAAAAAACCTGCTCCTCAACAGGATGCATAAAATCCAAGGAAGGAACAATCATATTAGAGAAAGAGGAAATACTCCAGCGATGGGAAGAATATATAAAGGATCTCTTTTGCGACAAGGGAGAACGACCGAGAATACACAAGGAGATGAATGGAACGGAAATACTAAAATCCGAAGTGGAAGCTGCAATGGCCAAAATGAACAGAAATAAAGTATCTGGTCCAGATGGCATAGTGATAAAACTGCTGACAGCTTTAGAAGAATATGACATAGAAAAGATTACCGACATAATAAACGAAATTTATAGCAGCGGAATAATAACAGACGACCTATGCAAGTTGATATGTAGAAAGCTGCCGAAGAAACCCGGTGCAAACGAGTGCGAATTACACAGAACTATCAGCTTAATGAGTCACATTACAAAACTGATTGTCAGAATCCTGATGAATAGAGCGAAGCAGAATCAGGCCAGAGATAGGACAGGAACAGTACGGGTTCGTCAAAGACACTGGAACAAGGAACGCCATATTCATGATTAGGATGCTCTCTGAAAGGGCATTACAAATGAAGAAAGGCTTGTACCTATGCTTCATTGACTACGCGAAAGCCTTCGACAAAATACGACACAAAAATTTGATGGAGATGCTAGGCAGCCTCGACATTTTTGGGAAAGACATAAGAATAATCAAGAATCTCTACTGGAAGCATCCGGACAGCCTGCATCCGGACAGGTAACGTGTCTTTTCACCGGATTTGTTCAACCTATACAGCGAGAATATTTTGAGGACCCTAGATGACACGCCAGGATTTGTTATTGGAGGCCAACAACGTGAACAACATAAGGTATGCGGACGATACAGTGCTGATTGCGGACACGGAAGGGAAACTACAAGACCTCATACAGAAAGTAGAAGTGGAGAATGACAAGAAGAGACGACAAATAAAGTTTAAGAAAACTGAGTGCATGGTCATCAGCAAAAGATACAACCCCAAATGCCAAATACAGGTGGGGGATAACAGAATTAAGCAAGTACAAAAATTTAAGTACTAGGAAGTGTTCTAACAGAAGATGGAAAGTGCGACACGGAGATCCGAAGGCGAATTGGCATGGCAAATGACGCGTTCCAGAAAATGAGCAAAATACTAACACACAGGAATATCTCAACAGAAACGAAGAAAAGTGTGCTAGACTGCTACGTGATGTCAGTTCTTCAATATAGCAGTGAATGCTGGACAATATCATCGAAAATGAGGACAAAACTGGACGCGGCCGAAATGTGGTTCTACAGAAGAAAGCTACGGATATCGTGGACTGAGCATGCAAGCAACGAGGAGTTGTTGGAAAGAATGGCAACAAAAAGGAAATTGATGCTGAGCATCAGGAAGAGGCAACTGAAGTTCCTGGGACATGCAATGAGGAAAGAGAGCCTGGAGAACCTGATACTGACTGGTTAGATTGAAGGAAGGAGAGAGAGAGGAAGGCAGGGGATAACAATTTGCAGGGTCTGATCAGGTGGATGAGGGAACGGGGGTTGCCAGGAGCAACAGGAGCAAATATACTAAGAGTCACAAGGGATAGGGAGACGTGGAGAACCATGATTGCCTACATCCTGAAGGGACAGGTCACATAGAAGAAGAAGAGAAATGTTTTGACCCCAATTTCGGAGTTAACGATTTGTCCATATCTGGGAACCTACAGGTGCTACCGTCCCGGGTCCGGCTTTTAACTGCAATTAAGAGGTGGTTCCATGCTTTTCACAACCTCCCAATTAGATATTTTGCTGCTGGATGCAGTTAAACTTCATAGCCAACACCGGAATGTTGTGTATATGTTGCAAAATTATATGGATGCAGGAGCTGTTCTTGAAATAACATTCATGTGTTACGATGAAATATAATACATACGTCTGCTCATGCGCTGTTAGCTGAATCGTCTCTTATGGCATCTAGAATAATGATTTTCGTTTTCAGACGTGCAAGCGGATCTTACCCTTTCTCGATCCGTAATTTCACGGACACTGTCTTAGCAGTGTGGCAATAAACAGCATCAAAGGATGGATGATACGGTTGCATTCAGTTTCAAAACGCAATATGATACAGCCGTTACACCTTGGGTCTATTCCAATCCGTGTAGCCGTATGTAAAAATAATGTCTCTGCTCATGATATGAATATCCTATATGCATAAATAAAACAGATCTCAATTTAATCACGACTACACACATTAAACATTAAAGAGAGAATCAGCACAAATGGACTAAAAGTAAAAATCAATGTAAGCTAGTCTTTATGGCAACAGGCCGCCATCAGCTTCCATTAAACAGAAATCCATTTGAAATTGAACAATGAATGTAGTATTGAACGGACATGGCTCCCAATATTTTCATACAAACGCGGGTGTCACTCAAGGCTCTATTCTAGATCCTATGCTTTTCTTTATCTAAATTAAAGTTATCTCGGATGTAATAATATCTTAAGTAGGGATATAAGCTGACGACAGCACGGTTTACTCTCGCCTAGATCAAAAATATGACGAGGATTTACAAAGCAAAACCGCGCTGCCGAGATTGAATAGAACCTCCTATCCGTGGAGCCTGGGGTATGAAATGGCTCGTGAATTTTAATGCTTCCAAAACAAAACTGCTATCTATTAACCATCAAAGAAAATCGCTCTGCTCCCTATTGGCAGCGATCAGGCTAGTCTCCCTGAAAGAAAAGCACTGCGCCCCCGCTTGCGCTCCCATGACCGTCCTCAAATGGAATGATTGTAGAGAATCCATTGCTAAATCAGCTGCTAAGAACGGTAGGTTCTCTGTGTAGGGCCAGAACGTTTTCCCGTCGGAAAAAATGGTGCACATATATAAATCAACCATCTGCCCGTGCAGTGTCTACTGCTGCCCTATATGGTCCGGTCCTCCAACTAGCCACCTAAGGGTCCTTGAAAAGATCCAACGGAGAATCTACAATGTGATCAATATCTACTTGGCAACTCAGATGCAGTAACTTTCTCACCGGTGCAATGTGGCTTCCCAGTATCACTTCTACAATCATTTTCACGACTTCTACTCCGATGAACTTAGCTCACTCGTGCCCCCTATGCGTAGTAATCGCTACTTGTTATGGAATGTCTATCATAATGGGTTGAAGATGCAAATAGAACGGGTTTATCGTTCCATAACGAATTTCTTTTATAGAAAATTAGTGAAAAACATCATAACTCTACCTTCACGAATTCTCAATGTCGGAATAAACCTGTTTTGTTAAGGAATAAATTCCTTGCAGTAGAACTATCAACGCCCTCTCTCCACCCATATATCGAGCACTTTATGAAAAAAACTGTTGCTAAACTATATTTGATCAGCAAAACTACTGGAAAAAATCAACCTTGCCGATATACAATTTTAGCTATGAATTATAGGAGATCGGTAGAGGAAGGCGGATTTTAACGATTTGTACACAATTTTATATATACACCAGTTGCTGAGACTAGTCAAATTTATTACTGCATGAATGATGCTTAGATGCGTGAGTAGGTATTGTTTTTTCAAAGTCTACAATTCCTCCATAGTGCTCTGTGGTGGCGTGAGAGCGATATATATATATATATATATATATATATATATATATATATATATATATATATATATATATATATCAGTGTGTGTCAAAAAATAGTTATTTTAGTGTGAAACCAATGAAATATAAACGCACATTCTAATCCAGCTTCTTTTGCCGCCCACGGAATTCCCTTTCATTTACTTGTTTCCCTGACAGGTAGAATGTCCAAGAATTTAAATGTGGTCTATAATCCTCTCTTATCACATGTATCTGCACCATCACTTTCTCTCTCTCTCTCTCTCATGCTCCTTTCTCCGCCCACTCCACTCTCATCAGTATTTTCATCCTTTTCTTACCTACTTTCTGATACCCCCTATAACCTGTCACTCTTTCTCATAATTTTCTTCTTATGTAACCACGTGCACAACAGTAGCTAAAAAAATTAAAATCAAATGATATGTAGTCATATATTGAAATGAACATTTGACATAAGTTTGGTAAAGATACACCAGGCATATATATATATATATATATATATATATATATATATATATATATATATATATATATATATATATTCATCCCAAACAAGGAGATATTGTTACTGATGTGCTAGGGTCAACGTAAGAGTAAAGTATTTGATGAGGACGAGAGTGAAGAGAAAGACGAACCAATTACAGGAGTCATCAGAGAAAGGGCAAGACAAGGATTGGAAAACGCATGTGAAAACATATGCGATGTTAGAGAGAAAGGAAAAATAACAAGATATAAGGCTGATATCGAAATGACTGAAGTTAAGCGAATAGAATATGGGAAACGATATTGCAGTTAAATTTCTGGTTGGTCCAGCCATCAGGAAAGTAAGTATTTGGAATGCAATTCCAAAGTCGAGTAAAATCTTCTCCTAAGGGCGCCAGTGACTTAAGTTCATCTGAGCAGATTCATGAAAATATTTGTAGAAGAGACAGAGGGAAATCACAACCTGCCGTTGAGAATGTGGCTGGAAGTCGAGCTGCCAAGTTGAGTCTTATTACATTAGAGTTTCTCCTTTTGGAGGCTGTCTAGAACACTGAGCTGAACAGCATGGGCACCTGACAATATATGACATCATTACTCCATGTACGGAGAGATGGTTGATCTTTGTGTGATGCATAAATAACAACATTGAAAATAAGTAAATAACGAAAATGTCTCACGTTTTCCTTAGTATTGATATAATTGTTGGGTTAAGCAAATGAATATAACACCATCTGCACTTTTTTATCTTTAAAATAGTTTAAAATGTGCTTTAACTGAAACTAAACGCTATCAGCAATTCCATATGATGCATAAATGCTATATTATTTGTATTCGGGGAAAGTTATAAATGGCTTCAACTTGAATATATACATGTTAGAATTCCTGTGTGCATTTATCAAGTAAAAATACTCAAAATTATACATAAATATTGATGCATTTGTTTGTAGTTCAAAACGAAATTATTTTCTTTACTCCTACGTGTGATTATTTAAATATTTCTTCATTGTCTTTTCTGCAATATTGTGATTTCTGATTTTCTGACGAAAATTGTTTACCCGCTGAGTAGATAGACGCAACACACTTTTGTTGTTCCCGTTCCCTGCAAATCAAGCTTAGCGTACGAAATTACTTTCTGTTACCTTTTATATATATATATATATATATATATATATATATATATATATATATATATGGGACATTCATAGAAGTAAATCCTAAATGACAAAGAAATTTAAAATAGTAAATAATTCAATAAATTTAAAAAGATATTTCATTTACATTTTCATTTTTAAAATAAAAATGATTGCGTCCGTTTCTTGAATTTTTTAGAAACAAAACAAAACACTTTCAATGATTGTTTCTTTGAATCGATATTTGGTTGATGTTGGATTTTGTTCATCATGACGAAGTGTCAGCGACTGATTTACAAAAGCAAATTATGAAAATAAATTCGGAAAATGATAAATAAAATCTGCTTCGTCGTAAAATTGCCATTTTGGCATGAAAGAATTGATTTTGAAATTGCAGAAACTTGCCAGATTTTATCAAAATATCGGGACTGAAATATCTATTTAATCTGTAGGCATTACAAAATGTCTGTTTTCGTTTCAATGTCTGTTTATCTATGAATTGTGATAATATTACAATGTTTTCAAGATTTGAGTAATGGACGCTCATACTGATTTTTAAGAACTAATTTACTTAATTTTGAATTCAGATATGAATATCATTTATTCAACAAAAAATTCATGTGCAAAATTTGAATTTGAATCAACTAACTTTTATAATAAAATGAAGTGTTTCTGCACATCTGAATTAAAATTCAAATATGCTGAGAACGTAGCAATATATCGGAGCTCTCCGTGAGCTCGCCAATCCAGATTCAAATTCTGTCAATCTCAAATTTGACCAAGAAAAATCAAATTGCACAAGCATTAATCCATCTCTTTCCACAACAGTTATGGACGGAATGACAGAAAGGAAAACACATTACAAACACGCTTGATTCCCACAAAGACATTAATATAAAAAGGCATACACAAAATTATATATACATTTATACATTTTTATCACATATATTAGGAGAGTCACATAGAAGTTAAGAACAAAATAAAAGAAAGGTCTTACATATGATCCCGAGATACTTTTTGCGTCTGGAGAGGCTACATTTATGATTCTACATTAAAACGGGCCGGATACATCTTTGTCACTGCTGAGGACATATTCCACGATAAGCGTGTTTGGGATTTTCCGAAACTGATGACTGTCAGCTGAAGTTTTATTCTGAATCTGAAAAAGGTATGTTCCCAACGGCAAATAACACCTAAGACATATAAGCCGCGCTGACAGGTAATTTTAACTATAAAAGAATCTAATGTTGTGGCTGCTGAGAGCACTATTCTATTTGACTGACGCTTTCATCACGATTTTTAATGACGCCATTAAATGCTCATCACCTGACCCACGCAATTTATTTCCAAACGTAGATAAGCGTCTTCTGTATCCCTATAGTGTTATTAACAATGGAATATGGGCGTTCTCGTTTTCCTTAGAAGCTAATTTAAGAAATGTTTTCTATGAATCAAATATCATTAAGAGATAATTTTTTCCTGTTTCATAAAGCACTTATAATATTTCTTGTCCTTTGCCTTCTTTAGGACGTGAACTATCTTTAATATTTACATATTCTTGACATTTTAGCTCTTTTTATTATCACTTCTATGCCTGGCGCCCTAAAAAATTTACTCAGGTTCTTTAAGGAATTCATGAGTTTTTTGTCGCTGTCCTGTTTGACATCAGTCCGGCCTGTAAGTATCGAATTTTCAAAGACATCTTTCTCTATTTTGAGCCATATAAATTTCAACTTTTTCTATCTTATAAAAATTATCAGGGTCAATTTTGTTTCCGTTTTTATAAAACATTTATTTCCTGTATCTTTCCGTAGCAACACATTTCTGCTGTATATAACTTCCTCATCTTAGAGAAGATTATCCAGCATTTTCTACCATATATGACGACTGAAAGTACATTCTCTGCTATTTCTTCTTCGAAGTCAAAAGTTAAATCTAAATACATGACAAATATACTGTTTGTCATTTGTTTGATTTGACTTAATTTTGAAGTCCTTATTTGAACAAAAATAGGAAGAGAAAAAGAAATAGATAAACGACAGCCATTACTAAAGTTTTTTTCTGTAAAATATTATAGAGAAGAAATTTGTAGCAACAATTGACTAAAAATTATACCGGAAATACAATTAATGGCAACACACTTGAAAACAGTGATTTTTGTTTTTTCGATAATTTTCTGGAAAGTTTCTTCATTTTATCAAAGTTCAGGTCTGTAAATTCAAAGTGATCACGAAGACATGTGAATCATAAATATATCAGCCAGACATTGCTTAATGTATTCTTAGCAAAAGGAAAAAATCGCAAATATTTACTGAACAAGACCAAGTCAGCTGTTTCGTTCACTTCATTACTCTAGAAAGAGACACCAGCATCATAAGTATTTCACTATTCTCCAAACGAGAACGCTTATATGTAATCCGAATTTCTTTTATCCACAAGTACAGAAGCGAATATCATAAAGCCGATAATATCCTGAAGCAAATAAATAATTATATATTTTATCTTTTAAACATATTATTACACCCTCGATAGAAGTCAGAAAATTGCATATTTAAAAATTATTGACTGCATGGAATTTTTTATTTAATTCACCCTATATAAACCCCAGAAGTAACTCCATTTAATTGTTTAACGAGTGATATTGGTGTTACAAAACATGAAGGAGCATATATTAAATTCTGATTTTAATGGCCGTTGAAGCATTTCCTTGGAAATGTTTAACAAAATGTAACAGTTATTTTGAAGGTGAGTCTAAGTGAAACTTACTCATTATCAAAGAAACACAGGGGGAACGGGGGTAATTTTCGAAAAGGATTAAGACTTGATGAGTCCTAGATATGATTTTTGTGTTAGTGGGATTAAAACATATCAACCGTTTGCATATTTCCTATATTAATAGCTATCTTTTAGTGAGAATTTTACAATGATACGTCTGTAAGATAGAAATGATTTGCATTGACCTACAGGAAGTAAATCATTTCCGCTTACTTCATGTTGGAAGTGCTTGTTACATCTGTGAAGGCAGGAGAGTGAGAAAACTGGACATCTCCAACTTCGATATGACAACAATAATTCATTCACGGTTCGATGGCATGAAGATACAAGTTTTCTGTCAGGTTTGGAGCAAGCTTTAGACCCACTTCGAGTATACATAAGGATGCTGGGTTTACTATTGTCAAGGAGAAGTCAAGGAAAGAAGAACTTTAAGGAAATGTTCAAAACTGTACTGTTACGCATAAAACCACAAAAAGACATTTGGAATATTTGGGACACATAATGTGAAAAAAGAACTGGAACGTTTGGTATTCACAGTACATTAGAAGACAAAATAGACAAAAGTATAAGTAACCTAATTTACATACTTGCATTAATGGATGGCGGAGGGATGGTAAAAAAGTAAAAATATTTTTGTGCTATGAAAGATAAGAACTTCTTTAGAGATACGATTAAAAAAGAAACGTTGCATGTAAACATATACACGCATGCAATGGCCACTCATTAGAATTAAGGAAAAACGTAGGGCCTTCTTTATGTTGATGAAATACGATCTACAATAAAGTAAATATGTGAATATACAATATAAATGCGTTAGTTTCTGACATATATAGTTAATAACAATAATACTATGCAAGAAAGCATTAATAGAGCATTTTACGATTCAATATTTTATCATGTCTGTAAACGCAACAATTGTATTTCTTTTCAATCTGTTTCGGTTAAAATCATAGATAAAAAATAATGTTTCTTAACATTTTGCCCATAATTTTCTGGATTTACATTTTATCAAATTTATTTGCATGTTATTTTTCTTCTATGTGCCAAGTCCCTTCAGGACATAGGCGATCATTAGTTTCCCCATCTCCTTACCCCTGGTTACTCTTAGCATGCTTTATCCCACCCCACTCAGCCATCCACCTGCTCAAACCCTTTAAGTAGGTTGCCCGATGCTTTCCCCTGAGTATTTTCTCGCTATTGCATTTGTGAGTATCAGATTCTCCAAGCTTTCCTTGCACATTACATATCCCAAGAAATTCAGCTGTCTCTTCCTGACGCTCAACATCAATTACCTTTTCGTTTCCATCGTTTCTAAAACCTCATAAATGTTCATAAGCTTGATCTAATATATTCCCAGCATCCTTCTGTAGAACCACATTTCAGTTGGTTCAAGTTTTTCCTTCATCTTTGATGATATTGTCCAACATAAAACTGCCTTACTAAAGGACAGATATCCCATAGCAATCCAGTACTCTCTTCGTTGCTTCTAGCAAAATTTTCCTCTCTCTTCATACACGGCTCAATTTCTAGAATGCGACTTTATCCTTTCCGATTTGCCTTCGACAAGGCTTACGCTCATATAACATTGAAACACCATTTCTCCTCCGATCACCGAAGTTAAGCAACCACGAGCTCAGTAAGTAACCAATTAGATTCCCGATTAGGAGTACGAGGTGGCACTTGGATGTGAAATGCTGAATGAGAACTCGGAAATCTTTCGATTTCCAGTCGGATTCATTACATTCACTTATGAAAGTATACCATTCCTAATTAGAGATATGATTGAACAACCGTATTACAATCGTACCTCACATCATGCATTGCACTAATTTCTTCTAATTAACGGATCAGGTTATTGACGACTTCCAATAAGGGACATTCACAGGCTGATAATATATAATTGAACGTCATTAAACGATGTAATCTTATAAAATGTATCTCTAATATTTAGAGTATTACATCTCATCCAAAAAAGAAAATTTACTAAATTAATGCATATAATGAAAATATTCGCTAAATAAATAATTTAAATATAAAATATATTTAGAGTAATAGAAAGTATTAAGGAATTTCTGCTAATGATAAGTGTAGTAAAAGTTTTTATTAAAATCAAGTCACTATAGATGAGTTTCATAATTTTTAGTGAATATCTCCTGTTTACACCCTAATTCATGCTTAAGACATCAACCTAACGCACGTTAAAATAACTGGACCCGCTTCAAAAACAAATAATGCATACTTCATTACTAGACTAATGTAAAATTTTCACGCTTATATGGTTCATGGAAATCACGCAATTCATTACTGTCATACGTGCACCGCAAATAACACAGTCGTAGAGCCAAGGCTATCTTGTGAATTATAAGAAGATGAATCATAAAACTCATCAAGCAGATTGGAATTCGAATATCCGTTCTACACCAATGGTTGCCGATCAAGAGCACAATTTTTTCTAATATTTACCCGTAACTGGTGAGGGGAGAATAGATAAATCTATTCATTTTCTTAGAGTATTTGCACGTAATATTTTTTAACAAACTCGACTGGAATTCACCTGGTTTCGCATTCTGGAGAGTTGTTCCTTACACCAATAAACATATTTTTCCTTATTAATCCTTATTAATCCTAAATAATAAATATTCAATATTTTTTGAAGGGTAATAAATATATTACATTTTCATCGGCGCTGTTTTTTAAATTAAATACAAAATTTGCTCCTGATACCTACGATTTAAACATTAGAGTATTTTTCTAAGAGTATTTGCACGTAATATTTTTTAACAAACTCGACTGGAATTCACCTGGTTTCGCATTCTGGAAAGTTGTTCCTTACACCAATAAACATATTTTTCCTTATTAATCCTTATTAATCCTAAATAATAAATATTCAATATTTTTTGAAGGGTAATAAATATATTACATTTTCATCGGCGCTGTTTTTTAAATTAAATACAAAATTTGCTCCTGATACCTACGATTTAAACATTAGAGTATTTTTCTTAGAGTATTTGCACGTAATATTTTTTAACAAACTCGACTGGAATTCACCTGGTTTCGCATTCTGGAAAGTTGTTCCTTACACCAATAAACATATTTTTCCTTATTAATCCTTATTAATCCTAAATAATAAATATTCAATATTTTTTGAAGGGTAATAAATATATTACATTTTCATCGGCGCTGTTTTTTAAATTAAATACAAAATTTGCTCCTGATACCTACGATTTAAACATTAGAGTATTTTTCTTAGAGTATTTGCACGTAATATTTTTTAACAAACTCGACTGGAATTCACCTGGTTTCGCATTCTGGAGAGTTGTTCCTTACACCAATAAACATATTTTTCCTTATTAATCCTTATTAATCCTAAATAATAAATATTCAATATTTTTTGAAGGGTAATAAATATATTACATTTTCATCGGCGCTGTTTTTTAAATTAAATACAAAATTTGCTCCTGATACCTACGATTTAAACATTGATAATAATTGAGTTATTTGCTGTAAATTGCTTTGAGGCACATAGATAACAATTTAAGCCTAGTTCCGAGTGGATAATGGAACATATACAGTCAATAACACTTCTTTATTATCTGGCACTTAAAGCTTTTTAAAAAAGACAAACTCTTAGTGGATTGGAAATTTTTTGGGCTTTTGATAAAATGTGCATCTGGGACCCCCTAAATTTATACTCAAACTTGACCTACAAATATATTTTAGTTAGACTCCAAGCGAGTCTGATGAAAACTAGAATATATACTTGAGTTCACTATTTGATGATACATTTTTGACAAAGAAACATAAACTGTTGATAGCAAACGAATAAATTTTATAGGTGGTTGTTAAAAAAAAGAAGGAAAGAAACTCACACGGAATTGTTAGATGACAAAATACAAAGACATAAACAAAGAAAGTTTGAAGGACGTGTTTGTGACCTAAAATTAAAATGATACATAAAAAAAGAACTTTATGAAAAGATAAGGAAATATTATTGAAAAAGAACATTGTAAAGAGACCATCGCTTTCTTTGGTCGGGTTTTTTTCATTGCCTGTGGCATGACATGAAGTACCCTGTTGGCCTTGCTAATTTTTACCTCCGAACACATATGCATATAGTACATGCACTATACCATCGACCTTAGTGCAAATATTTGTTAGGAAAACTCCATTTCATAAGTAATATTCAAATAAATGTATATATTATATTGAGATCAAATATAGGTATATCTACTATGGATGTGAAAATACCAAAATCTTTATTTAAGTTCAAATATTTTCAAAAAATATTTACGACTTTTGTCGTATTCCTGTTTAATTTCATAGTATTATCTGTAAATTATAATAGATTTTATAAGCACACACACGAAAAGACACGGGCAAGTGCATAAAAAGTTTACTTAAGAGGCGTTTGATACTTCAGGATATTTTTGAAATAAATTTGTTTTGATAATACGATTAGATACGCGCACAAACTACGGAAACTGGAAAATTAGAAATCATAGTGTGTTACATATATAACATTTTAAAGTCGGATTCATTTCAAATCGGCGAATACTTTTAAAGTCATTTTCATATCTTTTACTGCACTTTTGTTGATAGGTATCACTTATTGTAATAACTGAAGGTCTGCCAATATGATGAACTCTTGAATGAGTCAGGATACAAATTAAATGATAACGACCTTTTAATCAAGGAACTCTCTTCACAATCATATCGTAAATGTTTAAAATATGTTTCTCCTCTTCGTGTAAATAATGCAGGTTATATATTCTGAGTAAATGGCTGATTTTCGGTAGACAACTAGTTTTAATCTGATGTTAACGCTGTGTAGCTTGATATCTTAGAAAGATATGTAAAAGGAAAGAACGCAACTCCTTCAAAACGGAAATGGTATACATTTATTTGATCATTATAACAAAATAGATAACTATATAATCATCGGATTCTACTTGAGATGACTCCGAATATGCAGCTAGGATATTTTACACAAAGTACAGTGAAACATTTAAAACATTTTCCAAATGCCCTAGTTATATTATATTCAATGCGAAATAAAAGGCCTTATTCCAAAATATTCCCAATAACAAAAATTGTTCACTCCTGAAAAACACAATATATCAATAAATCTACTATCATAGTAACTAACTCTGACACATCTACAATCGGAAGGGATATTTCTAAACTCAACAAAATTGTTTTAGTGTTATATCAAAAAACAATAAAAGACATAAAAAATTCCTGAGAAAAATATAAGCTAAACCGGCAAGGATGAATTTCTTCCATCCCTTGTAATAAATAACACAAGAATACACTATAGGATCCTCAAGGAATCTAAATGCAAGATTATATGAACACAAAAGAGATCTATTACAAAACAAGAGGTCAAATGATTTGGTTTCCCACAGTAACTGGACTTAGCACAATTTTGGCATAAGAAATGCTACTCTGATCAAAGAAGGAAACAGTTAAATACGACGTAAATATCTTACAGAGGAATTATCAAGAAGTGGAAGACATACTAAGAAAAATGATGGTATTTAAATTTACAAAAATCGAAATTAATTCGGACAAATAATATATATATATATATATATTACATAAAAAATGCACGCATGAAAAGTAATATGCTTATGTTTATATTGAAACTGAAAAGAACAAAAAATATTAAACCTGGAAAACTACAGTAAAGTTATTCTAGTGAAGTAAACAATAACAAATGTCCTACTTAATATATTGTATTCACATTTTCGTTATAGCTACAATATGTTTTATTTATTCTTTAATATATATATATATATATATATAGTATGTATGAAAACCTGAATATTCTTGTTATGTCGTCCATGAGGTTTTAGGAATATATTTATTTACATTAATATAACTACACGTGCGCTAAATCGAGGAAAAGACTAAGATTTAAATATTTTGAAAATGTTTATTTGATATTTACTAATTTTCATTTTAAATAATGTGTGCTGTGTTATCTAAATGAAAATATTCTAAAAGAATAACTGAAATGACATTATGAAACTATACATTATACCATATTATTTATTATTAATTAAATTAACTCCCTTCATTCGCATGTTTAGTCACATCAGCCTAATCAAACCTTGTCTGATTATCTACTCTGGAACGACACGCGTGACACGAAAGCAATTTCCACTGATTTATATATATATAAAATCTAAAATATTAATACTCTTTTCATGTTGTAAGTCAAATAACGACGGTTTACATCAACATCAACTTCAAACAAATGCTCTGGTACGATCAACGAAGTTAAGCTATGTCAATCCTGGTTAGTAAATGGCTGACTGCGTCTGAACATTAGGTTCTGTAAGCATATGTACGTTTGGATTACGGTTCCATTTTGGAAATCGGTGAGCCGTGTTCAAATTCCACTTGGGGTCATAATATTAAATTACGGGCAAATACCGTTATGAAAGCGAAGGACCCTTACTCATGGATTATTATTTTCTTTAAAAGCATCTGACAATATAAACTGTATATTCTGACTGCAAGTGAACGGCAAATAATACGTAAAATCAAATCAATTAAAGCAAATAGCGTTTTCTCAGACCTTAAATTGCACATGAGAATTTCCGTCCCGCGTTTAGTGAAAAAGAAAATTAAACTTCTTTCTTAATGTTAGTTTTATTTAGTTTCTTATAAACCATCCTCCTCTGACTTGAAAAAATACTTTCATTATATGTTAAAGCAAAATAAAGTATGCTTAGATAATATAATAGACTTTATCCTCGTTAAAGATTTAGTCATAAATCTGTCTTATATAAAACTGATATATTGGCGACCAAAGATATATCGGTAATGAAGAATGTAATCTTGCAATCAATACTAGTGAGCAATGTCTAACGTTTTGATAAGTGTGTTTTATTACTCAGTAAATTATTCAGAGTTGTCTCTTAACATGGGTGATTTACAAATAGTTTCATCTATGGATCAGTGTTTGCGTATTTTTCAGAGTGTTTCAAATGATTATGACATGTTCATCCTGCATACTAAATATTAAATATGCTTTAATAACTGGTCAATTAAATTACTAAAGGCATGAGTTCTCATCTCAATATATTACTAATAAACTGGCATTTGAATATTAAGACACTAATGATAAATAAGAGACACATTCAGCAAATATCAATAGGAAGAATATATATATATATATATATATATATATATATATATATAAACTGAGCAACAGAAATGCACAAGTTTTAAAGACATATTGCTGATACGGCAGCAAGCAGTTTTGATTGTATTAAATTCTTCATTTATAATCAATTTCTGTAAGCAGTACAGAGGAATTGGGTAGAACTGATTCAAATATTGTCAAATAAAGATGGGAAAATTCTGCTATATCTAAATCCATCAAAATACATATATATATATATATATGATGGGTGCAAGGCACTGATTTTATAATGTTTGGCACTATATTGAATTAAACACACTGATTGATATTATGTGAATCAGCATGACCTCCAACTCTGATATTGAACACATTTACCTGCAACGCATCACTTAATAAATACCGGGTCTAACTATAAAAGTGACAACTTTTAGGAAAGATTCGACGTTATTCAGCCAACGTGGTCTCCTACGGTTGCACTCTGATTCCACCACTACTCTCTAAATTCAATGCAATTTTTGTCATTAGCCTCAAAATAGGCATCACTTTCCGATATAACTTCTGCATTGGAATCAAATATCTTTCCCTGGAACATTCTGCTAACGTCTGAAAACGGCAACTAGTCCCAGGGAGCCTGCTCTAGAAAACCAGGTAAAATGCGGAAGCATTTCATGTAGTTTTGCCATCGTTGCGATCAACTTGTGACACGATGTTTTCTTATTCATTAGTGACTGTTGTTTAACGATTTCTTCTTTTAAACACACAAATAATGCAACATAATATTCGATATTGATGGTTCTTCCTTTCTTATGATAATCGATGAACAAAATATCTTGTGCGTTGTAAATAACTAAGGCCAAGAACATTCCTGATTTTGTTTGCATCTTTAGTCGCCTTAGACTGTGTTCGCCCGCTGCTATCCACTAAAGTGACTGACAACCTGACTCTAGAGTGACGTAGTGGATCCATATTTCATTCATTGTTAAATATTTACGAAAAGCTCGTTCTTGTTGCGTTGAAACATTTGCAAACAACAATTTGATTGTCGCCGCATTGTTTTTTTATTCGACTGTGAAGAAACTCGGCACCACCTTTTAATGCAACTTTCTTATTTACAAATGCTCATGCAAAATAGTAAATACACCGCCATCTGATATTTTGAACTCAGCTGCTATCTCACACTACTTCAATTCACAATCGTTGTTTGAACAGTATTTATTAATCAGAAGGGAATGTTTTACTAACGCACAAATTGAAATTTATCAATTGTATTAAACATTTCCAATAGTAACTTCACTTAAATAACCGTAAATTGTAATGTAATAATCCGATTGGACGCGAATTATGTCACGTTTTTTGAAGATTAATATTTCATGAAATTCATGTTTTTTTATTAGGGGTGCCATCTATAAGTGTTGCCCGGTAATATACATACATAGATAAACACACATGCTCACACACAAACACGCTTACACACACATATTCACACACATATCTATCTATCTATCTATCTATCTATCTATCTATCTATCTATCCTATATATATATATATATATATATATATATATATATATAAAGAGAGAGAGAGAGAGAGAGAGAGAGAGAGTGAAATTTAAAAAAAATATTAGTGTCTTTTTTTTTTATAATCATATCGCTCTAAGCAAGGTATATTACTGCCACTGTGGTGCAGAAGTTTACATAGGAGGAAAGTTATGAGAAAGAGTGACAAGATACAAGGGGGTGTCAGGAAGTGGGGAAGAGAAAGATGAGAAGACTGATGAGAGTGGAGTGGACGGAGAAAAGTCCAAGTGAGAGAGGATGCAACTTACAGAAATAGGAGATGACTACTGAATTTACATTCAACTTCTTGGATATTTTAGCTGTAGGAGAAGCAAGTAAACGGATGTGAATTCCACCGGTCGAGAAAAGAAACTGAGAGTGTAGAATTTGTTTTTAAATTTTATTTGTTTAACAATAAAAACATTGGACCTAGTTGCCAATCTTCCGACTCGAGTAAATTCATATATAGGGGCCATCACTAACCTAGGTTAGTCGGAGCAGTAGCCGTGAAAGTTTTTGTAGAAGAGACACAGGGAAGCCACATGGCGCCGGTGAGGAATTACTATATCTGAGCTGCCAAGTCAGAATCGAAATTATCACAGATACTCCGTTGGATTTTGTCAAGGACGCCCAGGTGGATAGCAGGAGCACCTGACCAGATATGGCAGCAGTATTCCATGCACGGTCGGATAGTAGATTTATATATGTTCACGTTTGTTCCCTGACGGGAAAAACTTCCTGACCCTAAACAGAGAACAGACTATCTTAGCAGCGGAGTTAGCCCTAGATACTATATAGTCATTCCACTTGATGTCTGTTGTGAGAGTTAACGTAAGGTGCTGCAGTATTTTGCTTCCAGCCAGACTAGCCTGATCCATGCTCATGGAGGTTAGGATCAATTGCCTGTGATGGTTAAAAGATAGCAACTTCGTTTTGGAAGTATTCAAATTCACGGCCATTTCTTACCCCAGTCTGTCACGGATTGGAACTTCTTTTCAAGCATGGCAACGTGGTTTGCTTTGACAGCCTCGGCAAATATTTGATGAAGGTGACTGTAAATGGTAGTGTCGTCAGTGTATATACCAACTCCGAATCTTATAACATCGGAGAGATCGTTAATGTACATAAGGAAAAGTATAAAACCCTAAATATGAGGACACCCGCGTTGGTATGATAGTATTTGGTGGCATGTACGTTCAATAATACATTTACTGTGCAATTTGAAATGAATGACTGGATAAGGTCAAACAGTTGTCTACTTATATCCGAGGCCCCTTTGCTTCACGTAAAAGGCCAGCATACCCAACGCATTGGAGATATAGTTCGTGCTTTGCCGTTCTTGTCGAGAGTTTGGTCTTTATACTCAGTGATGGTTGGGAGCATATTAGCAGTAGACCTGTTGAAGCGGAAACCATACTCTTTTTCAAAAAGAGTCGTCGGGCTGTGATATGTTGAATCACCTCGGCGTTGATGGCTTCGAACATTTTACCAACAATCCGTAGGAGGCTGACAGGGCGACAGTTAAAGGGGCCAGAGTGTTCACCAGTGTTTTTATATATTGGAACCATATAGGATGACTTCCAGCAGGCAAGAAAGTAAAAGGTTTGGAGAGAGCAGGGGAAAGTTCAGGGGAACATTTCTTCAGGACAATGATTGCGATTCCGTCACCGCCGCTCGCTTTATGGGTGTCAAACTTTGAAATTATGTTAGAGACCATGTGGATGTCATTCAGTTGGGCCATATTTCATGGGTGAAAGTCGGGTACAGACAATCCAGACGAGTCCAGTGTCGAATTGGTTCAGAATATGCTAGCGAAGCACTCAGCCTTGTCTCACTTCTTATTTCCATTTTTCATATTCAGTTTATGGGACTAACTTCTGCAGAATCGCACTTCTGTTGCCCCAAAATCCCGTTTTCATTTCTGAGAAAATTTCCTGTTTAATCAGTGCTATATAAGAAGACTAATAGTACATAATATTTCACTCTCTTTTTCATGAATTGCAAATATATGTATTTATCTCTGAATATGTTGCTTAATTTTTAAGAAATATTTCTCTATTCCAATGCACATTCGCATTCCATCGTCATATATGCTGCCTGTGTTAAAAAAAAACTTACTGCGTAATTAAATTTTTGTACTTGCATCATTTCGGTGGTGGAAATGATTAGTTCACATTTGTTTGGTCCTTCTACTGACAATCATATTTGTATTTTATCATAATTTATGTTAATTTATTCCTCTTGGATTCCTGCACGAGCTGCCGTCGTTGCATGTTTATTTCTGCTGTAGATATTGTTTCATCTGCATATCATGCGTTGTTAAGTTTGTGACCTCCTATAATGAATTCATTTAGGATTTTTTATTTTCCCAGGATCGCCACCTTTTAAAAGTTGAATACTTCCGATGAAACGACACATGATTATCTTACACTTTTATTTAATTAATTTAGACACCTAATTTGTTCTCATTTCATGTAAATTAATTACTCCAAGTAAACTAACGAATTTTAAATTTGCTAATTTCAAAGAGGACCAACTGTTTTTCTCTTTCTCATCTATTCTGAATTTCTTTTAACACATGCCCACTTTAATCGTGTAGCCAATAAATATGAAACTAAAACACATTTCTTATTGAATAATATATTTTATTCATAATTCTACATCAATATTTTCAATTTTAATTTTGATGTTTTCCTTAGCAAAGACACAATTGCTTTAAGAATATTCACCGGCAACTCATAGACATGACGTTGCAATTTCAGCGATTCTCTATTGTTATTTCTATGTCTGCCAACATTTACTTGGCCACACATTCCAGTTGCCTCTTTTGAATTTCCTGCGTAATTATCTTTTCTTCCATTTTATTAAAACTTCCTCGTTGCTTACAAGATGCCTTCCTGGTATTCTCAGTTAACTTTGATAGAACAATACTGCTTTTACCTCTCGTCATCTCCTCATCTGCCAGGGAATTGTCCTGCATTTATTATCTCATAAATGGATTGATATTACATAGCATTTTAGCATTGTTCATTTGTTCCTAACGATACTTTTCCCGATATGTTATGAATTTTTTATGCTTGAAAATCTCTCCGTTCATTTGAATATCGGTGTTATCTTTTCCAGTCATTATTAAAGCATTTACATGATATTAGCCCTTATTTAGTTTTTCATCATTAATTCGTAGCTCGTTGTTTTGAAGAATCACTCGATATGCATTTCTACGTCTTCCATATGCACATACTTAACAGAATATATTCATTTCAGATTTCTTAGCAACAATAAAACTTCCATTTAGGATTTATTTCACCTTATTATGATCTAATATGGCAATTTTAAGAATTAAGATGATTTAAATGCATGTGAGAGATTTATTGCAGTATATTATCGTTAAGGTGATAATATCGGTTAAGATAATATTCTGTGCATTTTTCTCACGGTGAATTTCTGTTATCAGTTGTCTGCGTAAGTAAATTGTTATAGTAATTCGATGTTAGTCGCCGGCGTATATTTAACACTGTTTAAGTACTAGTATGTCGAGAGATTATCGAACACATGAGCAATGCATCACGAGGTTAATCCATACATTGTTGCTTTATAAAAATAACCGCTCTTCTTATTGTAGCATTTTGATAAAAGTTAAAGGGGATGAGTGAACTGATGAGGGCTTTCATTGAATAGTTAATCATTACTTACACGATACAAGCCAAAAATCTTGTTAATCCTTGTTGATTTAAGAATCAGTCGTCGGTGAAGCGTTGCAAGGAAGTTGTAGGACAGAGATTCAGTTACTCAGAAAAAAAACAAATGGGTCGAAATTCAAAAAGGAAATACGTTGAATTTGGTCTGAATTTCGACCTTTTCTTTCTGTTGTCAAAAGGAAACAAAATATTGAATACCGACAAATAATGTAAAATCATAACATTTTGGTACACATTCACAAAGATATATTTGAAAATTCTAGCGCTCAAGTTATCGCTTTTACTTCCTTGGTATTTGCGTTCTGCTACTCTATATTTTCAGACAATTGACATGTTAACGGATATCACTCTGCTTGCGTAAACATTTATCATGTGTATTATGTAACGACAGGTCTCTTTGACTAAACGAATTTGAATATATTAAAAAGGATTTTGTTTATTACATGCAATTACTTGGAGAGGACGTAAGCAGAAAATGGATCTATGCATGTCTTTTGTATCTTCTTCTATATAGACAATGGAGGCAAATTATACACTGCAGCTCAGTTTGTTTCTTAATTTAAAATAATTGTTATATTTTTTATATATTTAACTATGTATCAAATGTTTCCTTACTCTTCTTCATGAATATTCTCTATGAAATAATATGTCTTATTTTCTACCACCACAATTTATTTATCGTCAACCGCTGTCCAAAATATCATCAACTGGCAGCAGATCCATTGAGAAACTACTCTGTGGCAAACTACAGATTGATTTGACATATCATTGCGACAGAATATCTGTTTAACTTAATTTGAAGTGTGTTCTACGAACAAAAGTATTTCCTCGATATTCTGAACTACAATTTCAGCAACTTAGAAAAATAATAAATAGATGCCTAGAGAGCTGCCGTCCATGGAATTATACTCTATTTTTTACCCAGTGGAATAAAACCTAATTTTGAAAACGTATATTATGCATCGACAATGACAAATGGCGCCAGAGGCAGTGATAAGACATACATGTCAATAAAGATTCTGAAATAAATGAAAAATATGGATGCGCTAAAAATAATAGATAAAAAAGATGGATAAGAAGAGTGCGCATGTTCTACTCATTAATGCAAGGTGAATTGAAAGCAAGTGCCCACCAATATATTTGCATGCATAAAAAGGTTCGAATATTAAGAATTATTATTTCTTATGTGGTTTTTCATACATAGTTACAAAATAACTATTTGCACACATGAAAGGTATTTAACATATTTCCGAATTGACGTTTACTTGAAATTCAAACAAGTCAGATATTTTGCATTTTTTGTCATTACAAGGGAAGGATACATAATTTCAGACGCCCAATGCTGCATCAAATTTAAATAAAAATAGTTAAGAATATATATTCAGACGGTTTGGTTTTAAGACTTAGTTGTATAGCCGAGGTTTGAAATTACTTTTTTGGTACATGATATTCTTTCGAAGTTGTTTGGAATATCTTTTTAAATCTTCGGGGCAATCTTCCGTCACATTAAACATATAATGTTTAGTGCTTCTCAAGTCATTCTAATTTGAAATTTCATTCTTGGCATTCATTTTCAAATTAATTTAAATAAAACTTAATTCTGAGTAATGCTTTATATTTACATTGTTTCGAATAAAGCAATCGTTAAATATAAAATTTCTTAGTTTTCTTATCAACTGCAAATACCCGTCCCAGTCGGCTGTGCATATTTGTCTGTTTTATAACATAATTATTTATCAAATTACATATTAATAAGGAGATGTCCATATTACCTAATTATAAGAAACATGTATAAAAAGCCATAATTACTGGAATAATTTTAATCTTAATTGTAGTTTTGAATTTGCATGTAGAAGAAATGATTCCTGACAATGATATTAATAGTTATAAAATCTATTAAAATCTTAGTAATAATATCTACCCATCTTCTAACTATATCATACAAATACTCAATCATATCATTTAATATAGATTTCAATCTTTCTTTTAATAATTTAATTCTATAATCACTATTGTTGATCATACAGAAATATATGTTATTTTGATACATAGGTAATTACCGAAATCTTAGGAAAATGAAACACATTTCCATGGGTTCAAGGATTATCATTAACACGGTTTAATTCCCTCCCAATCATACTACAAGTATCGATCTGATAATACTAAGGACTTAATAATGAAAAAGAAAATAACATGATAGACACATAAAAATAGTCTATGATTGCTAATATAATATTTTTTCTCAACATGTAAATTTCAAATTTTTCCTTTCTGCCAACTTACTTATATATGGCGATGTTATTAATTCTTGTATATTATACTTTGAAAAGCGCTGTCATCTCCTCTCATGAATCATGAACAGAAGATTGTCTTAAGATTCCTATTGAAAAAACCTAGTATTCTTGGCGAGCATCAACCTACTTCTAACATTGTGGCCTGGCGTAGGAGAATCAAAAACAATTAGGTGTAGCAAGTTAAAACTCAAACCTCTCCATAGTTCCCACCAGCATACTCGGTCACTTTAGCCCGCAGGCATTTCTATTTTCGTCCATACCAGCATGGAGGCTTCCGTCACAACAGGAATCTATTCAATGCTGCTCATTAAAAACGTCAACGAAAATTGGGAGGCCCTAAGTCCATGTTTTCTGAGAGAATGAGATATCGCATTAACAACTGTTGTTCTTGTGATTAATGTAAGCTCTGTAATACATAGCGGCGCTGGTTTTGGGAGAGATACTAGAAAAATTAATGAGGGCAACAAGAGACGGAGTCAAGTGGAGGCTCACTATCGCCTACATCTTGAAAGGGGCACGGCACATGAAGATGAATTTCTAGACTAGCGTCGAGTTCTCATCAATATCTAGTGCGATCGGGCTATATGTACACGTAAATTCTATGTAACCTGTTTTTCTCGCAATTCTCAAACGTGAAACTCCATTCTGGATCCATTCATTTTAACCAAAGATAATCTGAATAAATTTAAATGAATTGTTAAGCGCTGTTTGGACTCCCCTTGGTTATTTCTTTCTTATCCATCTCATTGTTAATGTATATGTTCTTTATTTTCCCACACCCAGCAACCCCTTATGTTTTAGCCGCTTTCCTAACATTCATGGGATTAAACCAATGAAAGAAAGAAATAAAAATTATGAAAAACATCTCAATTTGGAAGGATAGATGAAACGATTACAATTGATAACACACGTCACCCGAAGAGAAAATAATAACATAATCAAGATATTAACGTTCAACACTGTTAGAAATAGAAGGAAGAAACCACTAAGTATAGAAAGTCCGATAACAGTTATTTGACTTGAGAAATTTGTTTTCCTTATAAGGTGTTTTACTTGAAAGATTTTATTATTCTTTTAACAAAAAATTTATATGCTGCTCATGGCAAACATTTCCTAAACAAAACGCTTAGCAGTACTATTTTCATTACCAAAGGCTCGCTCTTCATTATGCTGTCTTTCAGTATTCTGGAGTCTTCATGTCACATATTTTGATTTAAGGGACGACTCTAAAATGCTTGCGCTACCAGTGAAGCTTTTATAGACAGTTTTTAATAATGATTTTACTGTAAGTTCTGATAAAAGAATTATTTTAGTCATATAAAACGGGAACTATTACAGAGTTCATTTTCTGCTTTATCTATAGGATTGCTATTAATTTTAATGATATATTACATAACTCTGGTGAAGAATTTCCATGAACATTCATTAGTTTCTAAGAATAGTTGCCGCATTATCTATTCTTCTAAAACAGAAATAAGGAGGTTTTTCTATATTTAACGAAAAAGATAGACAATCTGAAAGAAAATTAATGAAAGAAGAAACCATGACATCTACCCCCACCCAACAAATATATTGTTATTTCTTGTTGCACCGTATAGGGATTACATTGGTATAGGAATTTTTTGTTCAGATTTATTGTCTGATAAACTAGTCTAGATTATAAAATAGAAAAATCGCTTTATGTTAAATTTCTTTGTCACTCAGTTCTGTTGCTAGCTGGAACTATCTTTAAAATGACGATTCCCACACCATTTACAGATTCTATCCTTCTCTCTATAAATGTTAAATTCTGACAAAATCCCATGATTAGAAACTCTGTCATACGTATATAATGACAAAGATATTAATGAACATTTTAATTCTGTTCTAAAAACATTCACATCATGAAAGAAGAAATTCTTGGCGGTTCATGAAGCGCATATAATGAAGTTTAATCAGTTATCAGATCAGGGGATTTAGACATAACATCGAACTAAGCAATGACATGGTGTTTACTGGAAAATGTCACGTTTCTTAGGCAGCCAGGAAAAAGTAGGAGATTTTAAAAATGTTCACACTGATTAAATAAACTTAATTCAGACAGAGGTGTAACTGACAGAGTCGAAAAAATAGGTGTAAATAGGTTTTTAACACATAGAAAATACACGCTATATGACATTCCGACAAAAATCGCCATACTTGTCATACATTCTTATTCATGCCTAAACTTAGTAAAGAGAATTGTAAAGAGAAATGAAGAGCTAAACTAAAAGAATAAACCGATCCTTAAACGTAGCAGGGAAATATTTAGTTTAAGTTAACAAAGTAGGTTTGTCACTTTACATAAGAAAGTTACATAAAATTTTCTTGTGTCTTTAAAAAAGATCAAGCTTGAAAATCTGAAGTACTTAGTAGACAAGCCATAAAAAAAATGAGATGTAAAAATATTCGGGTAAAGCTTAACACACAATTAATAAATTAGTTATATGGAAGAAATAGAAGACTTCTATTAAACCAAACATTACGAAAGAACATGTAGAAATTACCAATCCCAAAATAAAAAGGGATAGAGTGTTGTATCACCGCTACTCCATGGATGACAAAATTTATACTACAACCAAAACGATATAAATGTCGGATACATTTCGATTGAACGACGATTATTAATTCGACGCCAGTGTCCCAAAACCTGATATCTTCACTCATATAAAATCGATTGCTATTTTCACGCTGATAAAATGACGACATTCGCACCTAATAAAATGACGACCGTGACACGTATAAATAAAAAATATAGACAACATATATTTTATTCGCTCCTCAGATGATTGGCGCCTAGTAAGACACAGGGTCGAGTGTGTCTGTACACACGCGTCGAGTCAGCAAGAAGCCGCGCTCGACGGAGGTTTTTCTTGTGTCTCACATGATCTGTGTTCAGATCTCAAATGCTCACGGGCTGCTATTAATAATTTTGTCTCATTTATAAGTGAATACGTCATATTTTGACACATTGTCTGCATAATTTCAAAGACCATATTATCTGACCTTGGCTGTTTTGTTTCAAAACAATCAAATATTTTCCTGACCAGGCGAATTTCACCCGAATTCTTATCTTTGCCAACAATCAAATATTTATCAAAACAATGTCTATTATATTTTTGCTCGCCAATTTGCGTTTTTTTTTTTGCTTTAAATAAAAAAATACACTTCTTCGTGAAATTGTTCACCAGATCATATAATCTACAATAGGAGAATGGTGAAATCACGAAAATGTTTACAATATAAATGTTCTTATTGAGATATGGGCTTGCAGTAGAGATAAATTTTATGCATATTTTTTCGCCTTTCCTCTGATGATCAAGAAACGAATCGGCTATCGCTTCGTATATTAAAGTTAGTGAGGTGAGTTAAAAATGAGGCCATGTGTATTTTGTTTCCTTTCACAATGACCAAAATGATATAGCTATGAATATCTATGGGTTAAATATCAAGGTAGAGCAGGCATTCTTGGCGTAACTGCTAGCCAGCCATCGACAAGAAAAACTCTGGTAAATTAGAAATAGTACTACACTGTCGAAATATGAACAGTAAAAATGTATCAACTACAGTCTTATTTGAAGTATTAATAATAATTGTCCGGAAGTTAAAATGACAGTACAAAAAAGAAGCAACAGAAAACAGTGAGAATAAATTAAAAAAATCAATGCGGAGTGAGTCTAAATTGAAAAAAGCGACATAAA
The DNA here is from genome assembly GCA_037127315.1 of Ascarosepion bandense. Taxonomy (NCBI): domain Eukaryota; kingdom Metazoa; phylum Mollusca; class Cephalopoda; order Sepiida; family Sepiidae; genus Ascarosepion; species Ascarosepion bandense. The sequence continues at coordinate 5,442,384 of JBBBDQ010000614.1, forward strand.
GGAAAAATAGTCATGGTATTCTACACGAACATTCATATATGCAGAGGGGGTTACGCGTGGAATCTCACAAACGCGCGCATACCTATGCTATGAAAAAAAACTTGCACTAGCGAGAAGTGCATGTTATAAAGAAAAATCGAGAACGGTAAGCAATCAGTTGTAAATTTTATTGACGACTTGACGGGGTGATACCTGAAAGGTCCGTCTAAGAATCTCTGTAGTCGGGATGCTTATGGTAAGACCAATCAGCTGAGTGAAAAGTGTGCGCGCGGTCGTTTGTGTATGTGTGTGTGAGTTGCTGTGTTTTAACCATCAATTACACATGTCCCATTTAATGAAACTTATATGTTTGAGCATGTGGTTTCACACACACACACACACACACACACACACACACACACACATATATATATATATATATATATATATATATGAAGCATGTTTTTAGTCGTTTATTTTCGATCTCGCTTGAAAATTCCAAATTTATATTGATATGATATGATTACGTTTAAAATTAGAGCACACTTGAATATATCTCATCAGAAAAAAGCATAAAATTACTAATTACGTGTCAATTTTACATCACTATGAAAATAGAAGATTATAAGGTGTATTTTAGACATGGTTTCATATTACCGTAATTTGAAAAAGGCCTTGCAAATAATAAACATTTTTGTGTAATATGAAGATCGTTTAGATAAAAAAATAGGTACGGAAATGATTCGCCTCATTTAGAATTAGTGATTGTAATCAAACAAAGACAATACCGTTACTACAGATGACAGCACAATCAAAATACCTTTGTAGAATTAGCACAATTGCACAATGCAAGAATTGTCAGAAACCCTAAACTTATCTAAGCCCATAACCCATCAGAATTAACAAAATTGTGTTCTCGAAACGCTTCGAAGTTTTAATACGACGTTATTATTTGAAAGAAAAGTGTCTTTTGTATCGCATTTCTACCTGTAATTTGCTGTAAAAACGCAATGAGAAAGTAATCTTTTTAATCCAGTTATGACGGCGGATTGGAAATTAATCGTTTACAACAATGTTTTACGGAATTTTCCTCGGATAATCAGCATGAGGCACAAAAAATCATACATTTATCCTACTAAATTCATGCAGCGCATCTTGTGAGACTGGAAAAGAACCCTGCATTATGAAATTCTGCTAAGTAACCAGTCAACTTATCCTGAAAGTAATGCTCACAACTAGATTAATTACAGACAGCATTTCAAGAAACATTTGCTCTGGCTTTCTCGCAACAGTAGTTGTAGTTTCTGTGACATTTTTTCCCGACCAACCTTTTTCATTATCAATTTCTTCTTTGGTTATTCATTTATCTATTTTGTAATTCTTTGAATGAGATAAGCAATAACGTTCATGAGTTCTTCCTCGACAAATCAACGAACTTCTGAGAAGCATGGATTTTAGATGGAAAAATAGTAAAAAGTTATAGAGATATTTGTTTTTATTTATTTGATTAAATATTTAATAGAATAATTTAGTTTTATGATTAAATTTCCCTTTCAAATTTCCGGACCAATCCAATACTAAAGGATATATATATATACACTAAACCTACATAAGCTTTAACTACAGCCTGTACAATACTTCGGACTCTCATGCAATTCTTTTGGATGATCTTGTTTTATTTCGTGAATGTTACTCTCATGGGTGTCATGGTTTTTCAGGAGATATTTCCTTGACTCAGGACAGCTCTACATCATCAAGCCAATTGGTGCACACCTCTCTGTTGAGTCTGAGATCCTTTGGGAATGGGGGTGTAATATCGATCACTAGAAATACCTTCGTAATCAATATTAAACTCATCCAACTCCATATTTTAAATGGCGACAATTTACTCATCTCACACTTTATATATATATATATATATATATATATATATATATATAATTCACCGACTGTTGTCTTCATCTTGTTTTCTAGTTTCGGTATTTGTACGTTTCTTCAACTTCTAGAGATATTGCATCGTATATAATTCTCATTCGATGTATGATGCCACTAACTTTTTTTCACCACTGATGTAGCTAAGAATTGAACTCACAATTCTTTGTTCGAGTCATTGGAACTAACCAACCACTGGGTGATATGTCTTTGAAATCATCAGTTTATGAATTTGTGGGATTCATATACCTAATGTCTATATAACATCTTTTTAGAAGAGCTAATACTGATAATTTAAAGCTAATGTTTTCTTTTACAATCCTTTTATATGGTGTCTATAGTTTATCCATTTTTATACTTGTTCGGCTTAGGAGATTTTTATGTTCTGTCATATGCACATATTCATTAATTTTACGTAGTTTTCTATACTGTTCTTTATCAATTAATTCAATTTTATACTATAGAGTGCTGTTATCCTCTTTCTCTCCATATATATGATCAGCTACGACTAATTTCCTGATCTCCTCCCGTGTTACATGTTTCCATTCCTCAGTAAAATGGCGCAAATACGGTCCTTAGTAATGTTCTTTTCTATTAGAAGTCTTATTTGGGAGCGGTATCTGCGAAGTTTAGAACCACTTTTGAAGGTCTTCCTGATGATATATGTGCCACAGATCTATTGTAATTTTCGGATAACTCTTTCCCATTGGGTAGGCACACACAAGCTTTTTGAGAGTTGTTATCCTCAAGCAGCCTTCCCTATCACGTTCTCGGAGTTATGACGTGTACCTGTTGTAGGGTACTGATTATACCGACCAATTCCTGTTCAGATGTCTCTGAATCGCTGCTTACGACTAAGTATGTCTTTATGCTATTCTATATTACTGGGGAAATAAATATAAATAAGAAACAAGCAACCACTTTAAGGTACGACAGCAAAATACGACGGCAAATACGACAGCAAAATACGACAGCAAATACGACGGAAGATAAAAAAATCAGGCGTAGCTGACCAAATATAGAGGTAAAAAAGAGAAAAAACGCACTCTATGGGATGAAATTAAAATAACTGCAAGATAACACCATTGAAAACTACGTGAACTTAAGGAACCAGCAAGGCCACAAATATTACAAAAGCCGCCAAAGAAAAGAAATGGATCATTTTGGATCAATGGATCAATGGATCAATGAACAGGCATCATTAATGTGAAGTGCTGGAGAAATTCATTGCAAAGTTTGCAATATGAACTCCGTAAAATGTGTCACTGAAACAGTAAGATTTATAAATCCCAGAAATTTATAAAACGATGACTCTCAAATTTATATGGTCAAACAGATATAAGCGTTGATTAATTCCAGTGACTTGATTTGATACTTTGAGTTCAATTCTTGGCTACACTGTGGTATAACGTAAAAACTAGAGTAGAAGGGAAATATCTACAGACATCAGGCTGTGGCATTGTACAAAGAATGAGTATTATATACACACAAGGATGGAAATAAAGAGTTCAGTTCAAAATTCAGAGCAATGTTTTATCGTAAAATACTTGATATCGGGATGGAGATAACGGATTGATATTTTTAGTACAAAGTATTTGTAACAGTAACTGAGCGGGTCTCTCAAAATTCGGGACTTGCTAATATATATATATATATATATATATATATATATATATATATATATGACGAGCTCATGTTCACTTAGCCATTTGGGACAAATATATGGCTGAACTTTTTGGGGGAGAAGTGATGAGAGATAGATAGTATAAGTTATGTATAGGATGTGTCTGCATTCATCCTCTTATATTTAGATTTTTCTACAGATTTTCCCCAGGAAGTTCTCATTTTGTAAATGATGTTATGTTTACCAATTTGGGAAATAAAATGCATCCTTAATTTTTCCTACGCGAAATTACAATTTCAGTGGATGTCTGAGTGCAAGTGTTTCGAATCATTCAGACAAACCGAAGCGCGCGCGCGCGCGCACACACACACACACACACACACATATATATATATATATATGTATATATATATATATGTACGTTTTTCGTCATACACACACACACACACACACATACGTTTTTCGTCATCCACACACACACACACACACACACACATATATATGTGTGTGTGTGTATATACAAATACGCATACACTTTTAAAAAAATATAAATTTCTACAAGTGCATATTTGATTATGAATAACATATTTGCCAAATTTGTTTGAGACTTGACATTTCTACAGCTTCATCAAAATAGATAATATATTTCCTGCTGAAAATTTATTTTCATATGACAATTTTCTAATTATAGTTATAATAATAATGTTATATTCAACGATTAACATGAATTCGAAAATGGCGATGTGAGAAAGCAAAATTCAAGCCAAATGGTCATTGTGAATCAAACTCACTACTCAATAATAATTGTTTTAGTGTTAAAAGCTTTCTAGCCATTAACCCATGTAGAGGAGCATAAAAGCTTTCTAAGCATATCTTGCATGATGCACAAGGCCTAAAGTGTGGAGCACCATGTGAAGCTCGATCTTAATATTCAAATTCTGCTGAAAACAGTGAATGGGTCGTTTCTGTATTATGCTGACCAATCCGAGGTATTTGACGGTAACCTCAGAGTGAGTATTAATATAATGGTTGGATGTATATTGTTTATCTTTGTATGAAAAGTGTTGAACAATGAATGACTGGATTATAATATAAATATCAAATTTACAATTACATTTATATTCATAGCCAAACACAATGTGACAAAAACCAAAACTTTCTTTACTAGTATCTCTTTTTCCAGCCCAATTTCAGACATAGAGCAAATGACAAAAACTACAAGACGCTTGAAACATTTAAGTTTGCGTTCAATTATGTGTTGACGATATTTACAGGGTATTAATCGTACCTTGAATTTCTATAAATGTTCTCAATTTCTTGGTCAAATCTACTAGAACATATACCGAACGCATGGTGGACTAAAGTACAGATCAGATTTCTCTTATGAGACTTAAGTACAAAAGAGTTCCAGTTCATTTACAATGATCTTTACTTCTGTTCAACAAATAGCGCAAAAATAGGCAACGTATAACAATTCTTCACGTCCACCTCACAAGAGAAGAATGAAGGGAGTTGAGTTAGACATAGAAAGCTTCATTATCTTCAACAGAATCAAAGAGTAAATAGCTATCCTTTATATAATATGAGTGTACATGAGGCTTACAGAATCTTTCAAAAACAAGGGATCCGTAATACCAACAAAAATATTGGCTGCACAGTAGCGAATTACTGACTACAAACGCCATCTGTTTCAGGCATGATGTTGTTTGAAACTATACTTACCACATCTGTTCTAACTAGATGAATCCTGAAAAACAAATTTTCTGGTATTATTTGGGTGCCCAGAGAACACCAGTACAAACCTGTAAAGTATCCTGGAATTGAACATTGGTGTGCAAACGAAGAATGTTGAAAGGTACATTAAGCTTGTTGTCAGAACACAAACTGCAATTTCTAATAAAATTGAAATATTCAAAGTTAATCTCAACTAGGAATAGAAAACAAATAAGAGACTGGCTGAATAATTCAACTAACCACTAATTAATGTTTTTGTAAAAAGCTTACAATAGACAAAATATGTCTTAGGAGATATTCTCTTTGTGAAACATGAAGACTAAGATGTTGGAGTTCTGCAGGCATAAAAAGAATTTTAAATCTTGTAAACAGAGTGGAAAATTTCTGCCCTCTCGCCTCTTTTTTAATGGTATTGCCACCTGAATTTATTGGCCAATTTTGAAAAATCAATTAAAACGTCCTTTCTTTATATCAACATATTTCTTTCCGTTAAGGATAACCACTCCAGAGGTTTCGTTTTGCTTAGTGTTATAAATATCACATCTAATCTTTAAAAACCATAGTTTCTGGTAGTAGGCGCTTAGTTATGCGAGAAAATCTCGACCTCAAGAATGATACGAGTATTTACAAGATAATTCAGATAATGATGTTTTATACAAGGAAAATGTTTTGCGTAGATGAAATTAATTAAAATTTAACTGAGAAAAATTATGCCCAAATACAACAAAAATTTGTTCATCATGCACGATAGTAGAAAGGATATAAATGTTCATCACTTTCGAAAGGATAAGGCGTTTAATCACTGTGAAAGCGACATTGTCATAATTAAATTTAGTCTCCAATTTTCGGTTTCAAACCTTTTAGAGACATATATATATATATATATATATATATATATATATATATATATATATATATATATAAAAATGGAACTTTGTCTGTGTGTGTCTGTGTGTCCGTTACCTATAGACTCCGAAACGGCTGAACCGATTTTCTTGAAAATTTACACAGTTGTACTATAAGCCTCTGCGAGTGTTCTCAGCTAGGATTTGTGTCGAGGTACCCTCGATAAATATCGAAAATCGATAATCGAAAAAATCGATTTATAGGAGGAGTGGTCCAATTTTAATCAAATTTCATAAACTCATAGACAAAGACATATTCAAAAATATCAAGGTTGCAGTTCTATCCTACCGGGTCTGATCAAAATCAGTTTTTCTGCCCTTTTGTTTTAGTTTTTGTTTCGGGTTTGGCTCCAAGAAAGTGAAACGATTAAATATATATATATATATATATATTGATAGGTATGTATATAAATTCCAACTCACACAATCCAGTGTGAATAATGCTCATGATGAATGTTGCTAGCTTCATAATTTTTAAATTCAGGGTTTTAATCTCTTAGACGTGTAATCAACGAATGAAGTTCCAAGTTTGCTCTAATATTTAATCTATTGCCAAAAGTCACTAAAGTATTTCTTTCTTTTATCTACGTGTATTTTTGGAATGTACACGTATTTTAAAATTTTGATTTTCTTATTTGCATTTATTCCATGCGTTTACACTGGAAACGTATAAAGATAAATTTAATTTGAAATTAAGGATATGTTTCTAAACGAACAGAAATGTTTGTTATAATTTAAAAATATTGGAAATTGCTTCTAGATAAATTCTGTTGAAAACCATGTTTAAATATTTGTTCAATCTAAAATTAAATGTTCTGTTTAAGATTCTATAGACTTCCCTTATGCAAAACATAAATAATGATTTTTTATCATCGAATCGGCAATGAAGTGCGTATTGTTCGTATAATTTGGAAATATTGAAAGCAAATCAATTTTTGATAAATATTTGTGATGCACTATTCTCAGTTATGTTACACATAGCACATTTACTCAATAATCTATATAAATATAAAAAATATCGTTGTTGTAACATCGGAAGTATATAATTATATTTTTGGATACATTGTCTATGTCTGTCATCTAATACGCCGTAGTAGACGAGTGTGCTCTGAAACAAATCATGTGGTTATTGTATATGTGCAAAGATTCGTGCGAGTTTTATCATAAAATAATCTATTCTTACTAATATATTCTCTGTCAGTTTTATTATGGAAACTGATTATGTGCAAAAGTTATGTTTATTTATAAAGAATATCGCAAGATATTCACAACAATGATTGCTTCAAATAATAAGGTGAACTGTTTATATTCGATAAATATCGGCAATATTAGAAATATTGCGTTAATATATGTAGTGCTCCAGACCTCTATATCTTAAATGTTTTTTATTCTGTTGTATAACTCTTTCATTTCTTTATATTAAGTGTCTTCTCAAATAACTGTTTGCAAAACTGGAAGCTGATTTATTACTACAGTAACTTTGAACATTTTTTATAATGTTTATTCATCAGATCCCTGAATTCGATGTAGCATTATAATGCTTGCATTTAGCTCTCATTAATTTTCACCCTATCTCTGACATGGATCTCTTTATATATATATATATATATATATATATATATATATATATATATATTGTAAACTAGTATTTAGACATAATTATATTAGAACAGTTTACAATTGCATTAAAAATGCTCTGTGCATATATATTGTATAATGTATAGCCGTTAAACATTTTCATTTCAAAGGCATTTATTTATGAAATCTTGGTTTCTACCTATTACCATCTTCAGGCGATTTATTACAACTGATTCTTTAAAGTTTTTATTATTGTCAAACGTACACCAGGAAGAACTTTAAGAACTCGTGTCAAGAAGTTTAAAACTTAGGGAGAATTTATTTTAAGAATGTTTATATATACACATATCTATAGTCATCCGCAGACAGATCTGTTTCGCTGTATCACAGCACATTAGTACGGTTAGACATCCGATTGCTTTTTACCCAGGATTGAAAACCGATCGAAATGGCGTCAGTCGGCGATTCTGACTCTGAGCTATGGGCACTCGGAAGAAGGAGACAGGCTTTTTAGCGCGTATATTATTGCTGAAAGAACGATGCGTATGTATGTGTATATATATATATATATATATATATATATATATATATATATATATATATATATATATATATAATTTTGGTTCAAAATTAAAATAGACTTTTTTTTTTAGTAAACAGATGTATAAAGAAATGTTTAATACTATGATATTGCAGAAAATTTGAATATTTTTACTATGTAAACAAGTTATATTATGCAAACCAGGTTTCTAACATCTGGTGCTATTGTTAATTGCCTAAAAACACCAGAACTTAGAAACTTTCGTAATATAATGGAAAATATCTCTCTCTCTCTCTCTCTCTCTCTCTCTATATATATATATATATATATATATATATATATATATGTATATATATGTATGTATATATATATATATATATATATATATATGTGTGTGTGTATATATATATACATATTAATGTAGGTTTCATTGAATAATATAGACAAGTTTTGTCTATTAATTTTGTGTAGGATCCGTTTATACCGTCTGATATACTTGATGGTGATATCGTTGAAAGACAACAAAAAATCACAGTAATTGTTGATTTTTTTGTCGGGTCTAAGCTTTCGGCTCACATAAGCCATTATCAAAGAATAAATATTAACACACAGTAAATATAGAACATTTAAGTTATTAACAACAAAGAGAATTAAATTGAAAATATAAGTCCATCCCTACCGTGGCGGATGGCCGAAGACAGTGACAAAATAGTGGCGTTGTGTCATTTATATATATATATATATATATATATATATATATATATAGATAGATAGATAGATAGATAGATAGATAGATAGATAGAGAATTTTCAGGAGGATACCTTACATATTCGAAATCTGTATTTGTCTATTCTTTTTAGATATTGTCGTATATTACATTGTATACACTCTTCGGACCGTTGTCCTCATCTATATTGCCATGTTCACTACGTAATCTCAGATACAAAGAATTTTAAACTGAAACAGTTATTATGTTCATTGGATTATATTACTTTTATTCAAAGTGTGCCGTACCACTGAATATCATGTAGTTATCTCCCTTTAATTTTGCTCTTTAAATAACATTCATGCTGTAGCCAGCGATTGGACTTATACTATTTAGACACTGGAATTCACCAACACCTATGTCAACTGGGATAGGTAACCTTGCTATACAGGCTTTATAGTCTATAAAATGAATATTTATACTTTCGTTGAATACTCTTGGTACATCTTTTTTGCTGCTCCTTCTATATATATATATATATATATATATATATATATATATATATATATATATATATATATATTTTAATCATTTCACCACGAACAAGGCGGAAACGCCACTGATGTGCAGGGAGCTAAATAAATGTAAAAAGATTAATTAGAAAAGAGTCAGGAGTACAAACTAGTTAGAAAGGAACAATAGAAAGCTGAGAAAGCAGGTGCGATGACAGATACATGGGTGGAGAGAAAGGGAAGGTTATACAGGGGTGGGGAGAGAGCTAGAGTCCAGTGGTTAGTAGATGAGTATTAACTTTGCATTTAAATTTTTGGAGGTTGTAGGCGTCAGGAAAACAAGAATTCGGGAGCGAGTTCCACAGGCGGGAAGTGCGAGAGAAGAAGCTGCAGGAGTAGAATTGTCGTCTGCATTTGGCTAACCTGACTGTGAATGGGTGGGATCCAGTTGCCAGTCTGGTTGCACGAGTAAACACCTGTTGAGGAGGCATCAGTGACTTAAGTTCGTCTGAGCAGAAGCCATGAAAGTATTTATAGAACAGACAAAGGGATGCCACATTTCGACGATGGGGAAGTGGCTGCAGTCGAGCCACCAGATCAGTACCTATCACAGTACAGACTCTCCTTTGGAGCCTGTCAAGAACACTGAGGAGAACGGCAGGGGCACACCTGACCATAAATGGCAGCAGTACTTCATGCACGGACGGATGGTTGACTTGTATATATGCAGGATGGATTCAGGTGAAAAATAGTTGGGTCACTATATCGAACGTGGATCGATATAGTGACCCAACCTTCTTAGCAGTAGATTTTGCTATGTATTCAATATAGTGGTTCCATTTGAGGTCTGAGGATAGTGTAAGTCCGAGGAGGCGTAGTGTATTACTCTCCGGGAAAATCGCTTGGTCCATGCTTATGGGAGGCAGGAGACGTTGCCTGTAATGGTTAACAGACAACAGCTTGGTCTTAGATGAATTGAAGTTGACAAGCCACTTCTTGTCACCGTTTACCACAGAGTGTAGATCCAGTTCAAAGTCAGCAGCGAGATTATATCTGTCCGCATCGACAGGTTTCTTAATGGTGTGGGAATATATTGTAGTGTCATCTGCGTAGATGCCTGCTTGGGACTTGATCTTATCGGCGAGGTCGTTGATGAAAATAAGGAAGAGCGTCGGGCCCAGGATACAGCCCTGTGGGACACCAACATTCGTGCTGTAGGACGAAGAGGCACGCCCATTCAGAATGACCTTCATTTTGAGGTTATTTAAGAAAGATTGGATTAGGTCAAGCAGGCGACCGGTAATACCATAACCGCGTAGTTTGCATAGGAGGCCAGAGTGCCCAACCCTGTCGAAAATCTTGGAGATGTCCAGAGCAACCGCGCGAGCCTCGTCAGACTCATCAAGAGCCTGTAGCGTGTACTCAGTTACGGTTGTTTGCAGGTGGGCCGTGGACCTGGCAAAGCAGAATCCATATTGCCTGTCGGAGAACAGTTTGTGAGCGGTGAGATGATGAACTATTTCAGCATTGATTATAGCCTCGAATACTTTCCCGAATATCGATAGAAGACTGATAGGGCGATAGTTGGATGGGTCCGAGGGTTCATCAAAATTCTTAAATGCAAAAACGACTGAAGAGAACTTCCAGCATGCAGTAAAGCAGGAAGTAGAAAGGCAGTAGTTCAATAGTTTAGAGAGGACAGGGGAAAGTTCAGGAGCACACCTCTTAAGGACTATCACCGGGATTCCATCGTCTCCACACGCCTTATGGGGGTCGAGTTTTGAAATTACTCTGGATACTACTGTCGGGGTAATATATACGTCGGGCAGTTTGTCCTCAGTTCTAATAGGAGAGTCGGGTGGGTGCACTCCGGATGAGTCGAATGTGGAGTTGGATGAGAATCTATGGGCAAAGCACTCAGCTTTGTCCACAGATGACGTGAGAACCTCAAATCCATGTATTAAAGGAGGTATTGAGGTTTTCCTATTGTTGAGCACTCGTTTACAAATCCTCCAATAGTCCTTGGAGCCGAACTTGCTGTCAGCTATGTGCTGTTGCATTCTCTCAGCAAACAACTGTTTAGAGATTCTTGATAAAATCCAACGAATAATTTGCAATGTTAGTTTTACTGACCCTCAATGTTTATTTCGGTTATTAAATGTAGATTTTCGGTGACTTTTCCATAAAAAAAAACCTTCATGGAAATTCTTTGACAGCAAGGTCTCTTAATTTTACAATTGAAATTCATGTATCTGCAAGTTGTGTGCAAACAGATTTTTTCTATTGCCTTCTTTCTACCCATTTAACTTTAACCTTCAAAATTATACGTGTTATATTTATCATATAAACATGTAATGGAAATTATTCACATTTCACTTTACTAATATCAATTATTTAAATGTTGACTTATCTAAAAAACATGAAATATTAGAAATTCATATGTATATTACTGTAGTAGAGCCACCGCCTCTATAAATATCCATTGTCTACAAGATATAAATGGAAGATTTCCTTGAAAGTGTAAAGCGACGACAATATTTCCATTCATATCCCAAGAGAAGATGCAATTTATTATAAAAAGAAACAACAACAACAAAAATATATGCTACCATGAGACACATTCAATGTAACAAAGTATAATAGGAAGATAGAAAAAGATATTTACTAGCCTGAAGTCACCGGGAAATATCCGGTCAAGCGAAGGCTCAAGAGATACCAATATCTCTCTATTTCCAGTCATTTTCAATCTTTTTCAAATTTGAAATAACATTTTAATCGATTATCTGCAAAGCAAAATTCTATCCACAATAGCTCTATTTGCAAATAACCAATCGATATTTTCGTTTTTTTTTCTTTTCATTTTACAAGTTGTTGGTATATGAAAGGTTTCAAACAAAGTTACTTGTTAATATATTGAATAAAATATGAATGTCAAAATAATCTGAATAATTTTAAACATTTAATTATCATATACTAATAATTAGCATATATTTCTTATTATGCAAACATTCCGATTTTATCGACAACTTGCATGTTTTCAAGATCTCTTGACTTATTTGAGTTACAAATAAATATATTTAAAATATATTTTTTATCAATCCTTGACTTCATCAATAATTAATTCAATATTTTTTCAGTATCTATGAAATCAAGTTTTTCGTAAGATTAGTATTATATATATATATATATATATATATATATATATATATATATTGTTTTAAATTTTGTTTGATTATTATTTTTAATCGATATTCGTATGTTAGTAGATACTTTGTTTATGATCAAACATTATATTTATATATTAATTTCTATCGGCCTGATTATTTACGATAAATTTTGTACGAATTTGTGCGTCATTCGGCAGGATCCGAAGCTGCGACATCTATCAACATTGGGAAAGCCACCAATTTATCTGGCGCGTCTTAGACCACTCGACAACGAATGATACTAATGTCTAAATGAAATCAAATAAAGCCTATATAACACAATTTTCGATTCTACACAAATAACCATCTATGTTCTGAAATGTATTCTAATGTCAACAAATGTAAACATACAATGTTACGGAAAAACCCGAAGAGTAACGAAATGGTTTCACCACCAAAATTTTCAAATTTCTTGTTTGTACATTAGTTTTAATCGATACTCGTATTTGAGTAGATATTTTGTTTTTAATTTAACATTATATTTATAAATGTATTTTTAAAGATTGTTTAAAGATGTCGGTTGTTAAAACCATTTTTTAATCTTCGGGATTTTCCGTTATATATATATATATATATATATATATATATATATATATATATGGTAAGGGCTATTATCGTAATGGTTATCATTTCATTGAGCAGAAATATGCCAACTTTGATGTTTCCGAAGTCATAATTGTGATGTTTTCAAAGCACAGAGATTTTTTACACATCTGATTCAGGCATTAGAAAGAACTATACGTGAAACATTACAATGTCGCCTTCAGGAAACTTTGAAGTCGGCATGACTCTGCTAAGTAAAGTGTGAAATGAATGCTATTAACGCTTTCAAATTATTCAATGTCGAGCATATTACACAAAACACACCAATGAAATATTTTTTATCAGTAAACCATTGAAGAAATAATAACCTTAGCACTAAGCATTACCACAACTCAACACTATATGTATAATTATATATTCTATAATATGCTTGTAATTATTAATGTTTTATCATTAATGAGAACAATTTGATTTATTTATCGTACAGAAGAAAATGTAAAACATTAAAAATAAATTAATTAATTCTCTCCTAAATCACTAATTGTTTTATAATTAAATTAGATGTTTTAATTATGTTTATTAAACAAACACTAAAACATACTGCTTAAAAATATTGTTATGCGAAATTTATACATATTTTGAACATTAGAAAAAGGCAATAATATAAACCATGTATATAATAAGCATTTTTAAATATGCCCAAATTGTATAACCTGAAACGCTCAGTTAAGCTATTCACATTTTCCATAAATTATTACTGTATCTAAATGTTCAGATTAGGTTTATTTTCATGTTCAATAATTGTTATATATTTTCAATTACACACACTTCCGTTATGTTTAAAATTACAAAACTGAATATAAATTACAATATCTACTACCGCGTTTTGTAATAAGGATTAGTAAACTTACTTTGTTTGACATAACAACCTCCCTGAATTTTACCCTCTTCAGGATTCACATAATTATATAATTATATTAGGCATACTTAAATACTGAATTCGAGGTGCCTTACAATTAATGATCTCATCACTTATACCTTCTATTTAACTGTGGGATTCCATGTCTATATCCACATCATGAATTATTCTTATATGTATAACTCTTCTAACCACTGTAAATAAAATAATTAAAATCGTTACTTTACTAACATAATGTGTCGACATGTTTAGCTTGTCGTAGTTTGTCTTATAGCATATAAAACAGAGGTTCTTATCCCTAAAAAACAAAAGTAAAACAAATAGCAACTAAATAGAATTTACCGGCTCGGTAAATTTACATATACATTGCCTTTCAAATATATAGTAACATCATGAACTTGTGTATATTTGCATTGTTTTGTAAACGGAGTAATCGAAAAATACTGTGAAAATAGTTAATCGATATTTTGAAGTAAAACGCCAGGGACATAAAAAAATCTCTCAACTTTAAAAACAAAAGAAAAGATTCAATGCTGTTGCAGTGCAGATCTTGTGTTTTGAGTAAAATACGTGTCCAGGAATACATCTAGGAATTTACGAGCAAGTGTCTGGGAATCAAGATAATAATTTATTAGTACACGTTATATTATCCTTGAGCTAAGACTGAAGAATCCTGCATATATATATACATATATATATATATATATATATATATGTGTGTGTGTGTGTGTGTGTGTGTGTGTGTGTGTGTGTGTGTGTGTGTGTGTGTGTGGAAACATACAATATAGTACGTTGAGTGAGGGTGCAGATAAAATGGTGCTTGATGAGAAATTACAGGCCTAGAAATTATATATTAACAATATGTATATATTTTTCCTCACCGACAAAACAATTCGTATATATATATATGGATGCATGCATGTATATATTTATGTGTAAAATATCAGATATAAAAATATATCTTTACAAAGACAGTATGAGACAAGAGATATGTATATTCGTAAGTGTGTAGATTAGAGAGCGACAGAGAGATAAAGAGAGAGAGTGAGAGAGAGTTAGAAAGAGAGAGGACTAGAGCACGCGTGTGAGTATATGTTTGCGCAGGCACATATATGCATATTGGCTATTCTCATCTTGATTTGGGAAAATTTTTATGTAGATATTTACGATGAATTTTTAAGAATTAATTCACTAGGATTTAGAAATATAATATTATATTTTTATAAAATTATAGTCGGTATTATTTTCTCAGCAGTCTCTTGAATTCCACTCTCTAAAAATAATAATATTTTTTTAAATTTTTACTTAGGGTTGGGTAAGTTCACTATTATATTACGATTTTAATACTAATATATTTTGACAGAAATGTATGTTTAAAACGAAAAATTTTAATTAGCTGGCATTTTGACTAAATGAAATATATATCCCCAGTACTAGTTTATTTACCATCACGTTCAAGAACATCGGATATATTATTTTGTACAAAAATGTATTCAACAGCATTTCAAATGCCAGTTCTTACCAAAAAGCAATTTGCACTGTAAAAGTGTATATATTGTGGAGACATCACTTAGTCAGTTGAGTGACATATGTGATACATGTTTGGGGTGATCATATCTCGAAAGAGACATGACTGACTGGGCAGAAGATTATTCCGCATTAAGTGGCCATTGCATTCTGTGGTAGACGGGCTACCAGCCAATACTCTAGAACCAAATCTATCCTGTTATTTAACCCGTGACTAGAATGAAGAGACGGAGTAATACCTTTCCCAAAAGTATTTGTGCTTTAGTGAATGCAAGAAATTCAACTGGAATTCTAACACAGCACACTATCTAAAAGCCGGTGTCTACAAAGACAAATACGTTGGACATCGATATGCCATAACTTTAATTTTACAAATGCGATTTGATTAAAAAAAATTAAAAATTCTAGACATACTTACAGACACATATATAGACGCACAAACATTTGCGTATCTACATTAGCATCTGATTCGCATCTTAACAAAATTGATTTTTTATGCACATACACAAATATTTTCCCCTCAGGTAGTCATGGAATCTGTTAATTTCTTGACACTTCTGATGGTTACACGCATGGTTTCTATTGAATTCGGAACGACATAAAAGATACTACCCTCGGTTTAACGAAGAACATTATCGATAAATAAAAATCAAACACAACAATAACTATGCAGAAGGTGTTTCTTTTTTCATTCCATCTCTCATTCTCTGAGGAATATGTTATAAAGATAAAATATGTTAGATTGAGAGACATTTTATATGGGTTCTTTATCCTAAAACATCATAAGACCACTTGAAAAATTAGATAATAATCTTAAAAATAATTACTCACTCTTATTTGTAATGAAACCTGCATATATGTATGTGTGCGTGTATTACTTAAATGTATATAATTTCTGTGGTCAAAAACAAGCAGAGAAAAATAATTTCAGGTACGAAATAATTTCAGGTACGAAATAGACTCTTGATGCTTGGTGTATATATATATATATATATATATATATATATATATATATATATATGCACGAGAGTTTAAGTAGTAATAGCTATCTTAAAATTAGAGTCACTTGAAAATTGTCACATGATAAAAGAAGCTTAATAAACACAGTAAAAAAACATATAATAAAAAGAAAAAAGTAATTAATAAATATATTGTGAGTGTGGCATTTTGCTTCGAAATTGCGAGAAATTTGAACGAAAATTATATTGGCAGTTGTTTATTTTATGGAAGTTACATAACACGTTTCATAAAATGAAAGTATGTTATAAACAAGAAAGGGGATGGACAAGCACAAATGTATTAAATTTGTGGTCTTGCAAAAAAAACTTAAACAATGAATATTAAGTGCATTAGCCATAGACAAAAACCAAAATAGCTCTTATTTTAATCTATAACATGTATTCTGTATCTCCAAAAAAGAATAATGCATGGTATTATATGGATAAATAGATTTTGCTGACTACAGAATTTAATATATATGAGCTTTCAATTTTTTTTTTAATTTTTTGATTTACTTTTTTGTTTTTTTTTTTGTTTTGTTGTTTTTTTTTTTTGTTATACACATGACCTCCTACAGAAGTTGCCTAAAGATAATTACAAAAAAGACAACAAATAACCTGCAAGAATAACTAATGCATTGTCATCAGTAAAAAGAGTAGCCCAAAATGCCAAATACAGGTGGACGATACTAAATTTATGCAGATACAAAATTTTAATACCTGGTAAATGTTAAAAATAAAACGACGGAAAATGTGACACTGAGATCCGAAAGTAAATTGGCATGGCAAAGGATGCATTCCAGATACTGCGTAGAGTATTAAGAGACAGCAAAATTTCACTAGAAACAAAGAATAGAGTATTGGATTGCTATGTGTTGACAGTTCTTCAATATGGCTTTGAATGCTGTTCAATATCATCTAAGATGAAGAAAAAACTTAAAGCAAGTAAAATGTGGTTCTACAGAATGATGTTGCGGATATCATGGATCGAGAACGTGAGCAATGATGATGTTTTGAAAAAGATGAAAACGGCAAAGAAAATAAAAACTGAGCATCTGAAAGAGGCAGCTGAAGTTCCTGGGACATGCATTGATGAAGAAGGCCTTGGAGTATCTGATACTACAAAGCCAGATAGAGGGACGCAGAGACATGGGAAAACAGTGTGTAAAATACCTGAGGAGCCTGAGCTGATGGGTTGCAGAACGAAGTTTGCGTTGTGTAACTGGTGAAAACGTGTTAAGAGCCACCAGAAATACGGAGACGTGGAAGGCCATCATTGCCTACGTCTTATAAAACAGGGCACATAGAAAAAGAAAAAAAAGTAAGAGCAGAAAAACATCTATTTTGAGAATGTTTTGAGATGATGATGCTTTACTTATACTAGTTATACTAATTAAACCATAGATATATGAGACAATGTGAATTAATAAACTTCCAAAATAAATATGCACTTTAGTGAATCAATGAAAAAAAAATGCTTTTCGTATCTCTAAATTCCAAATCTGAGCCGTCATTGAATTCACCAGCGGGGCAGAGAAGCTTACTGCACCTGTTTTCTCAAGCAATTACTCATTTAGATGCTGAACTGGTAACCTATGTTCAAAAATGATATGATCGTAACTCAATTTGGAAAGCAAAGGTAAAACTAAAAATTTAGTGTGATCTTCAACACAAAATAAACAACTAGTAACTCTTCTATAGGTATACATGTAAATAGTTCTGATTTGACATAAAGCATTTGCTTTTGCTACGGCACTAACTTACTTTCGTTGTTAGAGGTTTTATCTTAGAGGTTTCGTAGAGATCTGGGTGTTCGGATAAATATGTCATCATAAACTACCATGAAAGGCATACTACTTAAGAATTAATTTTATTGACAATACTTCGTCTATCAAACTAATACTACTGCAATATTAAGTAAATATCTCCAACGATGAGAATCATTTTGATATATGCTAAACTGTAAATTAGTATTTTCTTTATTATTCACTTTACCATTAATTTCGGTGATTAAACCTCACTCACACAAAGAAAAAAATTAATTACACCATTCGAATATGCATAGAAATTGAAAAGACAAATTAGAATGGGGCTTTAGACAAGGTATGTATTTTAATTTGGTTTAGGAACCTAGGCTGTGATTCTACGATCTTCATATAAATAAAAATCTTATAATGATATAACATTCGTGGACGCAGTCTTTTGATAAGCAGACGTTACATTGTTGTCCGCAAGGAGAAATAAAAGACGGCAAATCCTAAACAAGGAAGTAAAAAAAAAAGTAAAGCAAGGTCAAAACATTGATTGAGAGATACAGAATATATCGCCGTTAGAAAGGAAGACAGCGCAATATGAGAGCTACCAATTAGCAGCACTAAAATCAAATAAGTAAAGAAATTGCTTCATTGGGGAAAATAGTAAATGTGATTTATTAATCTGAAAACTTATTTAAAAAGTAAAAACCTTCAAAAATCTAAACACCGTATCAAGGGGCAAGGATATTTAATTAGAGACAAAGAAACAGTGCTGAAATATCATGTACTAACAATCCTCTAATATGGCAGCGAATGACGAAAAATTTGTTCATATAAGGAAGATGAGACTTGAGGCAGAATGGACGTGCTTTTGTAAACGAGCATAAAAAAAGATGGTTGAGCACTTATAAACTTTGAAGACAAATGAAAGAAAATATATGCCCCTTAACAAAATGCTAAACTTTTGAAATTCACGCGACATGTAACAGAAAGAATTCAAAGAACTAATTATACATATTGAAGACAAAGATCTAAAGGTTAGTGCTACTCTACTTGGCTCAGCCAAATGCACATGCGTGCTAATTTTTTCCGATAAAAATGCATTTTCTACTTCTTTCTTCCTTTTACTTAAATATGTAGCAGTTCTTAAATGAACGCAACCCTGTTTGAAAATGATTTTCCCGGCCTACTTACTACTGATATATAGACAGAGAGACACAGGTGTGTATCGTGCACACAAACCCGTACATTCCTTAATAATTAAATTTAATATCTAGCAAATATCATTTACAATTACATAGAAATTGATGTAATTTATTTATACATGCATTTAATTCTCCGTAATTTTTTTTTGTTTTTTTGCTAGGATTCTCTTGTTTCTGTGAAATATTGTTTGCAAAACAAATTTACTAGGAATCATTAAATATTCGCTGAAAAACGTCCACACTTTGCAACCAAAGTTCTGATTCCCGCAGGAGAGAGAACAAATAACTGGATTGTAGTGACACAGAAAAGTCAGATGGCAGTTGCTTAGTGAGGTCAATCCATACAGTGACGAAAGCAGCAATCAAATTCTGTTTGTTTATAGCAGCAACCACGTGAGATAGCCTGAGACAACAAAGCTAGACTGAGTCTAAATCTGCCTCCCTACACACTTAAATGTATATTGTGAGGTTTTCTTTTAGAAATATATATTTCCTAAATTTTAAAATAAAATCCAGCTCGCAGTCGTCAATTTGGAAAACCCGAAGGCCCGCAGCTTTATGTTCATGGAATATCACCACGCCTGAGACATAGAAGTTGCTTCCTTCTCGTTTGAATCTGAATTGCTTAACATGCATTCTCCAGATAAATGTTTATCCCAATGTGATATTTAGATCAATTTCCTTTCTTCTTACTCAGCTTTGCTGTGTGTGTAAGTATCTGATATATTATTCCTCGAGTGGAAGCTTTACTGATATAAAAAATCTCTCTGGGAAAAAAGCATGTTTATCATTTATTTTCCCTTTCTGCTATTCCGTTCTGTCTATGCAATAATGTGTTATTATATCACGATTATATTAATGACCCTAACGGGAGAAATACTAATAAAAGAATAAATCTTTCTATAATATCTGTCTCCAGTTATAAGGTGCTAAATGATGGAAGTAGAAATAAGAGGATTTAACTTAAAACTGCAAAGTATAAGAAGTTAAAGTGAGACTTAATTTATAATAGCACATATGTGAAGAAGTCTAATTTAGACTCTAAAAACTCAAGTACTATGAACATTTAACAATGATGTATAACTAGGATATAGGTTTCTCTTTAATTTTTCTAGTAGTACGTTTTTTGAATCAATAAAGACAGTCACTTTTACAACTGCATCTTACTAATCGTTTTTCTTCTTTATGTCATTACTTAAGCGTCATTTTCTATACTACGATATTGTTTCTCAACTCTTAATGATAGGTATATTCTAAATTACACTTAGATGTGGTATAAGGCCGAAAGTATAGAACACCTAGTGAGCATTGAACTCACTACTCAGTTGTAGTAGGTTCTATGGAGAAAAGCTTTCTAACCATTACACCACCTTATGATGCCCGTCAGTTATTGAATATAGTATTAATTTTTAAAACTATTTATGTAAAAACAAATTACAGCTATAGGTTTTTGAGTTTATCAGAGGTAGCAATTTAATTAATGTATTAAAATATTTACTTAATTCAAACGCTTGTAGAGTAAATATAAATAAAACGATGAGTTTCCTTTACTTTTAAAATTACGATTTGCTTCATTTAATCGAATTAATTGCAGTAATGCGGCGGGTTTATTTTGTATATATGATTACTCGACTGGAAACGTGTTGATACATAAATAGTGAGAGCGATACCATCTCTCTAGCTGCATAATATGATAAAATATTCTAGATTTCATGAAAGTGCGATATGAAAACAATCAAAATATTCCATAGTAAGATATATTTCATGTAAAACTAACAGAAAAAAATAATAAATTAGCCTTTTGTTTAAAATGTTCTTGCTTTATTTTGACGATATCTTTCCATAAATTAAACAAAAATATTCAAAAAAATTACACCAAATATAAAATTTTGTATAAAAAAAGTTTTCAACTGCCAGCATGTTAGGCTTGGTGCTAAATTTTCAAACTTATCGCCTTAAGGGTCACCAGTTTCAGTTTTTTTTAATTTCTCTTTATTTCTCACTCCCTTGAGGACTAAACATAAAAGTTTACAATTCTCTCCCACCTCCCCTCTCTCTCTCTCTCTCTCTCTCTCTCTCTCTCTCTCTGCCTCTCTCTCTCTCTCTGCTTTTGGCTCTTTCCACACACAATCAACCAAAGAAAGTTAGGCTGCGATTACAGATATTGGACTATAGAAATTTAAAATTTAAAGTGAAAATTTAAATTTAGAATTAAATTTTTTCTTGGTCAACTAATATACTCTTGATAAAAATTTTTTTGAGAAAATCTGTTTTTTATTTGTTAGTATTTTCCTTTCTTTTGTCTTCTACACACGCAAAAATATAGGCTTAATCAAGAACGCACAAACAAGCATATATATATATATATATATATATATATATATATATATATAAACAAGCATATATATATATATATATATATATATATATATATATATATATATATATATATATATATATATATATATATATATTCTGCCAATAAAAAATAAATGACATTTGAACGACGGTATCCTTTAAAATTACTATATCCTTAGAACGACGATACTTGTTACGTATGATTTAATGATGTCTTCTAAAATGACAATACGTGTTAGGTCTTATATTTTTAATTCATTCATTTTCTTAATAATTTCTTATATTGTATTTAATTATTAATGAGTGTTTTTTGGTCTCAATTACACAGACCAGAAAATAACGTTGACAACGAAATTCAACATACATATATACTAAAATTACTCAAAAATATCTTGAAATACTAAAATGTAAATTATTACATAAAATCGGCATTGGCTTCAATCACATACACCACACGACTTCGGAAACTCCTGCAAATTTTCTGGACAAAATACCTGTTTAATTTGGTGAATGATGCCATAATATTTGCCTTCAATTCATCTTTAGTTCTAATCGATGTTTTGTTGGTCTATTTTGCATCCCACACACAATAATGAAGACGTTACAGTCTGGGGAGTTAAGAGGCCAGATGCAAAAAGAAAAATACTCATTTCTGGGTTTTGCAACTTATGTAGCTTGGTCCTATGTACGTTTGAATAACATAGGCACTTCCAGTAGTAACCGTGTTTGTGCAGATCAGCACTACTACCTCAAGGCATTTCATGTAGCCTCGTATGGAATTTAATGTTCTGTGGGAAGAAGAATGGTGGCATAATCTCGCCATTACAAGCGATCACTCCGAACATGTTTACAATTATCCACCTGCATTAGAATACTCTGAACTGTTCTCAAACTGATACCAATATGTCCATAATGAAACTTCCGGCGCGAATGATAAGCAGCTTAGAATGAGCTTTCTAAATTTCTAGCGGAGTGAATTGCGTCATCCTGAGCTTTTTCTAAAACTGTAATCTCAGAAAAGCACATGCGTTAACTTAAAAAAATAAATGGAATCAATTTACGGATCACAAAGTGTATATAATTGTCCTACATATTATATTCTCCTATTACACATTTTTCCATCGCTATACGGATATATACCAAACTTTGATAATGTCTCTGTTTTCTGAAAAGCCCTCCATCTTTTATCAATCTCAGGCTTTATCTCTGCATTATATATATATATATATATATATATATATATATATATATATATATATATATATATATATAAATATAAATATAAATATAAATATAAATATAAATATAAATATAAATATAAAAATAAAAAAAATAGTCATCCAAATACAAGCCTGTTTTGCTGCATCACAGTTCAATAGTGTGGCTAGATACATTCATTCCATTTGCTTAGGGCCGGGATCGAAACTCGACCGATTTGGTGATAGTCGGACACGCTACTTCATAAGCCAGAGGCACATGGATTCCGGGAAAAGAAATTTTAACGTGTTGCATATAAGCAAAGTATACACACGTCAGACACCGAAATAAATAAATTCATTTCTAAAGAGTCACGCATATATCGCAGAAGTGGATTTTTTAAAAATTTTCTTCTCTGGAGACCTCAGTCGTAATGAGAGCATACTATATTAGTCATCCACATACAGGCCTGTTTCGCTGTATCACAGCTCAACAGTGTGGCTAGACACATCCCCTTGCTTCTACCAGGGATCGAGACTCGACCGATTTGGTGTTATTCGGAGTCGCTACTCCCTAAGCCATAGGCGCTTGTAATCCGAGATGGGAAATTTTAACGTGCAGTATATAAGCAGTGTATACAAACGCCAAGGCATCAATTTACCGATTGCACAATGTATATAATAGTTTTACATATTATATTATCCCTTCCAAATCTTTCCATGGCTATACGGATATATATCAAATTTTGATAATCTCTCTATTTTCTCAAAAGCCCTTCCTCTTATTTTCAATCTCAGTATATCTCTCTCTCTTTTTCTCTCTGTACTAACAATATATGTTAGTCATCTACATTCAATGCATTCACTTAGGCGCAAATACCTTTGGGAAATATATCAATCCATCTCTTCCTTCCAATTATGGGTTAAATAACAGAACAGATTAGGATCTATCGCCTTGGCTGGCAATCAGTCTAGCGCAGAAAGCAATGGCAAACTACTGCGGAATAATCTTCTGCCCAGTCAGTCATATTTCTTTCGAGACATGATCGCCCAAGCGTGTTTCACGTATGGTACGTAACTGATGCACACGCCAGTCACCAAAAGATCTCAATTCATTTCTAAAGAGGCACGTATATATCGCAAAAGTGGAAACTGTTTCTAAAATTATCTAGAAAGCTCAATCGTAATGAGAGCATAATATATTAGTCATTCACATACAAGCCTGTTTCGCTGTATCACAGCTCATCAGTGTGGTTAGACACATCCATCACAGCTCATCACTTTGCAGTTTGGATCAAGTTTACTTAATCACTTTATACATTCTTCTGTGCATGTCTCTCCCAATTAATATTTTAAGTAATCGATCTTACACTGATAAATTCACTCTTAATAATACATTATGTAAACATTTAAACTACGGAATATTTCATATAATTTTATGTCTGATGAAAATGTTTATGTCAAGCATCTTGATTCCTTTGTTAATACGGACAGTTTGAAATTATGTTCCCTACGTCAAACTGCCAAACATCTTACATCACATTTTTCAATATAACTCTTACACAACAGAAAACTGAAATATAATATATTCTAAAACAAACTCGACATTTTACATACATTTGTGACTCCTTATGACTCCATCATTTTCTTCAACTATAATATTGTATGATGTCAATACATCCATGTGTCGTATAATAAAAGATACGTTATGATATATGCATTTATTACATTGAATGCACACTAACGCATTTAATTTATGCCGTGAATGCTGTATTTTGAGCTCAAGGATTCAGGTTTATATATGATCATTTACTTCAGTTATACTTCTGTTTTATCTTGAAATAAAATGCATATAATTCTCCAAGTCCTTGTTTCTGTCTAAAATTTAAATATTCGATTGTTCTGAGTCATTCATTATTTCCGTTTTGGGAAAAGTATTTTATTGACAGTTGTATTTAACTAAGTAATAATCATCCCTGACAGATAAAAATATTACGTGTACAACAATATACAATAATGTTTCATAGTATGGCACACAGTAGATTAAAGGAAAACTTTGTTCGTTCTCGTAAGAACGCAAGACTTTGTATATCAGGAAGATCGTGGAAAAATTTGGAATATATATATATATAAATATAGAATATTAACAATGATGAATCTAAACAATCGACACAATGATTTCTTGTGATATGGAAATGTGTCTATGTGGTGGTACTGTTGAAGGGTTGTTCATTTAGAATTCATAAATTATAATGTAACACTAACTGCATATTTATGTTTTTAGATTTTTAAATTATTAATAAATATTTCTTGAAAAGCCTCCTGCAATCGAGAAGAGAAAATGTTCTTTGATTCCATTAGGAGGTATATTTGCAATATGGACTGAATTAAGCATTACATTA
The DNA here is from genome assembly GCA_037127315.1 of Ascarosepion bandense. NCBI lineage: Eukaryota > Metazoa > Mollusca > Cephalopoda > Sepiida > Sepiidae > Ascarosepion > Ascarosepion bandense. The sequence goes on from JBBBDQ010000614.1 coordinate 5,468,003, forward strand.
TTTAGAATTTTGTTGTTCTTTCCTATTAACCACTATATATAACTGACCTCATGCGAGATAATTATCACGCTTTTCGATCGCTAAGTTTGTCGAATATCTTTTTTCGTCAAAACCTACTGTCTGTCAGGTAAGTGGCATACGTGATACACGCTTTGGACGATCATGTCTCTTTTGAGACATGAGTGACTGGGCAAAAGATCATCCCGCAGTAGGTTGCCATTGCTTTTTCTACACTAGACTGCTTGCCAGCCAAGGCTATAGAACTCATGCTGTCCTATTATTTAACCCATAACTGGTGGGAACAGACGGATTAATACATTTCCCAATTTTCCGCACGTGAATGTAAAAAATTTAACTGAATGTAAAAAATTTGTCGTTCTTTGTCGATATCCACTACACTTCAACGCACATCTCACACCACAACAGGCATCCCATTTGAATCGCTGAGTTTATCAAATATCTTTCTTTGTCAAAACCTACTGTACCTTAATCGAAAATGGTTTGCAAACAATGATGCTTATATAACAAAATAAAATATAATTTAATTGGTGAAGGATATTTGTTTATGAGCAGAAACGGAAAATATTTACGACTTCAGTTAATAAATATAATCATATCTGTAATTTCATACATATGCGACATATAACAATACATTTAATTATGCATACTATTTGGTTTGATTTGCAATGTTGTCATTGAAAGAAGCAGTGCAGATTATTGGATACAGTCTTTGTGTAAATCAAATCAAGCTTAGAGAAAATGCTTAGACTGATTTGAAAACAGTCATACTTATTTTACAGGCCATATGTTTTGAAAATGCATCTTTTAAAAATAAATAATAGATTTTTCTATTCAATTTAGAGGTGACAGATCAGGAATATATCAAAGTTTGCTTAATCCGATTAACTTGTCTGATAAAAAAGAGGAAGCAAAATAATCATAGTCAAATCTTTTCAAAATATAAAGATATGCGTATTTCAGAAAAAATATAATGTCGAATTTAGTGTCAAATTTGATAATAATGAAAACTGATTTTTAACGAATATTTAAAATAATTTTATCCAACTTGTCTAACTGAAAAAACCTTTGTTAGTATTTATATCTTTATATATTCTGTAATGTACATAATATTCTGAACATACTTTTAAATACGATAATATATTAAACGAGGAAATATATTGATAAACACATCGAAAAGAATGGCTATAATCACAATCTTTTACAAAACTTTTGAAGTATTTTCAATTCATGTATGTATAGAAATAAATGAAACGAAAATAAATAACAATTCTGAGGTGGAAGTTTATATTAAGAAATGCTGAAAATATTGTTCTAATAATTTCTTAATCTTACTTAAATACACGTAAATATTCCATACAAACCTTGCTAAATACTCCATACAGCATCCTTTTAAGACGAATGATACTTTTTCATCATAATAAAAATGAAAGAGAAAGAAATAAAAAAGACTTGATTCGTTGGATGAGTGTTTACCGAGATCTGTAAAAAGATTTCAATGTGTTATGGATTCAAGTATTACTGGTCTCCCCATACTCGTTGCATGTGTCAAGCAACAAGTTTAGAGAAAATGCATTTAAGACAGTCTTGACTAATGATGGCGATAGATTTCTTCAAATGAACTTGGAAACAATGGATAGTTTTGCGGTATTGCAGGAGGCTTTTCAAAAAAGATTTATTACTAATTTAAAAATCTAAAAACATATATGTGCAGTTAGTGTTACATTATAATTTATGAATTTTAATCACATTTTAAAAATAGTCAAAGGAGGTTACAACTTATTAAATTGTTCAGTGGAATTTACATCGAATTATTAACACTTAAATGTCATTATTCATCAAGCACATTTCAGTTCCTTTTTTTATTCATAGCTTTCTGTTTAAATGTTAAAAGTATCTAAGAAAGCGCCTCGCAATAATATGTCTACATTCTATTTTGATTCTGATGTGGGATTAATGTTTTAAATGTGCTTTATGATTTGGATCTTCAAATTTATTTAAAACAAAGTAACAAGTAACCTAAAAGACTCTGATCGAAATTTTATTATTTATTACTTAATATTTCGAGTTGTTTTTTTTGTAAATTTTTTCTGATTTAAATTGTAATAATATTGCCAATTATTTTATTCCAATTTCGCAGAACATCAATCTGCTAATTTGCATGTATCAACAAGCATTATTCAATAATACTCCATGAAAATCTATTGTTCTTAACTACTACAGGTGTTCTGGATATCATTATCTATCAAATCACATACTAGCACTACACGGCATATAATGGTTACAGCGAGACTGGGACAATACATTAAGCAGCTATAAGAAATCACAGTATCAACAAAGAAAACAATCAATCAGTACAATCAGTAAATAATTATTTTGTTTTAGATTTTAGCCGTTCACATTACACGAATTCTCGCTCATTTGTCCAACGCCGGGCTCAAAACGTAACCGCTACAAAGAAGCAGATATCATGGCTGCCATGTCGATGAAAGTACTTAAAATTAACTGGAGCCCTACAAACATTGCCGAGTCTTTCAAACTATTTCGTGAACGCAACAAAACACAAAAACAAGGTACCGTTAATTCTTTTCACAACCGGCAAAAAAGGCCACAACAGTTGGACGATTAATAGTTGACGACCACAAGTACCCACAGAAAATATTGTCGGCCTTCATGGAGCATCTGCACCGAAAACAACCACCTTGTCCGTGGGCTTGAACTTAGCAAAAACCAACAATAACCGACAAAAACCACGGTCATCATCGTTAACATGTTTTCACTTTTAGAAAAGATATGAGAAAACGAAATCCTCGTTGAGATACCAATTGTCAGCACACCCATACATAAACAACAAAAAGAATTGTTGAATAAATCATAGGTCTACACACTCGAAAAAGCTGTTGAATTAGCCCGTTCAGAAGAATCATCAGAAGTACATGTCAGCCAACTTCAACAGCCAGAGACTATAACAGATAGCAAAATAAGCCGTGTTACCCACCAACGGCAAGGAAGTGATACAAAATACGGACAGACATGAAAAACTGTAGAGACGACCAAGGATTTAGCCAAGCTAACTGTACTGCTTACAACTACACATGCAGCATAAGTGTCAAAGTAGGGCAGGAGATTACAGATTGCATCTCGAGAAAACACAAGTTTAAGAGAAGACAATTGAAACACCGGCCTAATGGTCGTAACCAGTCGAAAAAATAACAAGTATTTGGCACGAAATTCCACAGTCACAGTAAACATGAAGACCAAGCCATAGATGACACAAGTACAGCAATGGAAAACCTCATTAATAGCTCCATCGAAACCAACAGTGAATAATCGCTAAAAATGAAAGGCCCTGAAACGAGGCATTAATTGATTTAAACATCAAGTTGATAGACCACCTAATCTTTCATACTTTCAACATGAGAGTAGATACATGGGCACAATAAAACACACACTTTATCAGCATGATCCGAAAATTGAACTCTACCAGTGTAATCTTGAAATCTAATACCCAGATTATTCAACTTAACATAATTCTTACAAATAGCCTACTACAACACAATAATAATCTCTTACGGCACCACAGCTATTAGACGCAAATGCAACAACTCTTCATGTTTGGATACCCTATTAAATGTTGTTGATGTTCTAGAATCAGCCATACTTGGCCTAACAACATCGGTAGTGTTTAAAATAGTGACAATGAACTGTGATATATCAGTCCAACAACAACCCAATCAACATGTAGCTGACCTAATGCGCCGCTAAATGGATTCGAACATATTGGCTAATTCAGTAGTACCCACAATTTCACTGTTAATTACAAGTGCTATGTCATTTAGAGGCAGCGAGAAGAAGACCAAGAGACTTGAGCAAATAAATCATAGCTGTACTTGTTAGATGGAATCCCAAGGAGTCATTCGCCGTAACGAAAGATTTATAAACTGGTAAAGCCCTTTTACATAAGTCAACAAATTGGCAACACATGAAGTGTCTACCTTGATCCACGAGCAAACAAACCTCTCATAAATCCATACTACTAATCCGAAACATCGAAGGGCTTGTTTAAACAAGAGCGAAGCTATGTTGAGGATGAAGACAGGCCCGGGAGGCCTACAGATTTGAGGTCTCCTGAGCTGATTGAATCAGTCAATGACCTCATTCAGTCTGGCAGAAGGTTTAGAGTGTTTAACATTGCAAGGATTTTGAGCTGTTGGGACACCTCACAATATTGTCCATGATGACTTCCTACTCGAAAGTTAGCTGCCGGTGGGTGCCAAAGCTGCTTACTGCAGAGCACAAACAGAAGAGGTTCGACTTGTCTCAGTAGTCCCTCATCACCCTTGCAGTCAAGATATTGCCTCTTCAGGCTTTCAACCTGTTTGGTCCCTTGAAAGCTTTCACGAGAGGCACGAAGTTTGAAAGTGAAGGTGAAGTCAATAGAGTTGTGAGCGATTGGATGAGACATAAGTCCAAAAATTTTTACCCTGAAGGAATACGGAAGAGTGTGAACAGATAGGGAAAGTGTTTGATATTGCTGGAAGACTACGTTGAAAAATAAAAAAAAGTAAGCTTCTATCAGTATTAGAAGTCCTTATACCGAAAAGTTCAACTTATTTATTGAATGACCTTCGTATAAATAATCAAAACTAGTAATTTATTTGCTCAATATGAACAATATATGAAATAAATTATTTTCGATTAATCTCCATAAAATGAGGAATGTAAAATACCGAAATATTTTGAAAAATGTACCAAATTTATAAGTAATAGCTGTGAAATAAAGCACGTGATTATTCTAGTCTTGCAAATATATAAGATTTTATATTTAAGTAGATACAAGAGATCGGTATTTGAAAATTAACAATAGAATATTTCTTTTTCACTCATGCAAAGAACCACTTCACCTGAAAAATGGTAAAAATACGTTAAATCTTTGCATAATGTTTGACAGAAAAAAGTGCGTTACAGAAAGCGAGAATAAATATACTCATATAGAGAAGTGTGCTATAAGTTCATTGTGATATCATTTTTGTATAAGTGTAATAAGAACATTTACATTCAGTCACCTGTTGTGGTCGAAAAATACTCAGTACCATCTGATAATCCCTTTTTCTTTCCCTGTGAGTATATGTACATGAATTTATTTCATTTTCTCTCCTCTCTCTATTTCTCACACACACACACACACACACACACACACACAGATAGAGATAGAGATAGAGAGAGAGAGAGAGAAATTTTATAGTTTCAAGGTATGCTGTATTTTGGGGCAAAAGGACATGATGAGAAGGATACAGCATGAAAAAAAGTTGGCTTTTTGGCAAATATGTTTCAGGCTAAAACACAATATTCAGATAGGTCATATATATATATATATATATATATATATATATATATATATATATATAATGAAAAATAAAATCACTTTCTCTCGAGATATATCTATCATAAATTACTCACCTACGCGTCCACTATTGCTCATCAAAATATGTCTTCACACACAAAAAGGGGGCATAAAGGATCACAGGAGTATTTAAACACATAGAAACAAACTAACGCTCGAAAACACAAGCATATACAGAAGCGGCTATAAAGTAATGATGGAAAAAGAAAGACATAAATATGTGTATTACTTAAAATGTAATGCTTGACTAACAATAAAATATTTACACAATAAAGATTATAGTGTAATGCATAAATATTATACAAAGTTACAAAAATTTAAATATTAGATTTTTTTAAAAATAAAGATTAACTGAAAACAGAAAATTAGCTACGAGACAAAAGTAAGGAGAGATGTTAATAATTTGCGTAAAAGTTAATTTTAAATTGTAAACCTCGATTGAGCTTTTCAACAATAAGTAAAAGTCTATTTATCGTTAGGACTTTATTTTTAAGCACTACGGCAAATTCTAAACGAAAAACGCCCTCTTTTGTGGAGATTTACGCAAATTGTCGCTAACTATAAAAAAAAAGTTACTTTCAGAAATGACTGACATTGTTCAAAGGTCTAAAAGTGTCACTCATTGTGTAATTAACACGTATAAAACCGATGAAAACTTAAAAGCAAAATCAAAAACCGGCAGACCTCTAAAAATACCACCAAGAGGAGATCGAAGAATTGTTAGAATATATAAAAAAACATTTTGAAACTACTACATAAATTTCTAACAAATTTAATGAAGTCACAGATGATAAGATCTCAAGGAAATCGGTGGCGCCCAGGTTAAAAATTAAGGGTTTGCATGCCCGTATTTTAGCTTCGAAGTCTCTCATTTCAAGTGAAACCAAAGGGCAAGACTGGAGTATGCGAGAGAATATGTTCTTTCAACTGACGCACAATGAGATACAGTTTATTTCAATGATGAAGCCAAGTTTACTATATTTGGTTCTGAGGGCAAAACTTACCTACGTAAAACAGGTAAAAGCATGTTTTCTCAATATGCCAGAAAACCGTTAAGCTTGTTGTCGGCAGTGTGATGGTATGGAGAATGATTTTATCTGCAGTAGTTGGCTCTATTATCCGCGTACATTGTAATATCAGTGCTGAGATTTACAAAAGGCTTCTTCAGCAGCATGTGGAACCAAGATCACACCATAATCTTCAAGGATATCTTATTTTTATGCAGAACAATGCACCTTGAAACAAGGCTCAGAAGGTTATGGCTTTATTTGAAGAAGAAAGCATCGCCCAAACGAAGTGTCCAGCCAACAGCCGCGAATTGAATCCAATACCAAAAATTTGGAAGATAATTAAAAGGGCTTAGAAAAGAAACTCGAGAAATCAGGATCACCTATGAGAGTTACTGAAAGAAGAATAGAAGGGAATTACTGCTTATTTTTCAAGAAATTAATTATATCATGTGGTCGCCGATGAAGATAAGTAATTGAAAATAAGGGATGTTTACCAAATATTAAATTTTGTCGATATTTTGTCCACAATTAATTACTAAGTAGATCGTTCCTTAACTTTTGTAAAGTAGCTTATTTCCTTTGTTCCATTTAATCTTTGTTTAAAAAATTTTATGTAATCTTTTTAACTTTGTATAATATTTATGCATTGCAATCTAATCTTTATTCGGTAAAACTTTCATTGCTTATCATGCATGACTTTTTAAGTAATACACTTTTATGTCTCTGTTGTTTCCCTTCCTTATATTATTACCGTTGTTGTTTCGTTTCGTATATTATGACCGCCGTATATATATATATATATATATATATATATATATATATATATATAGACACACACGCACATGAGAGGAGACCTGCACACACATACACAGATATATTCAGAGGTAGATAGATATACATGTACAAATATTTCTATGAAATCTTTATTTAAATAAAAAATATCTTTAAAGAAAATATAAAAAAATGACACTTAATTTGATATATTTTCTCAGCTGATGTAATACGCTGTTTAATTACCCCCCCACCACACATACAAACACACACACACACACACACACACACATATATATATATATATATATATATATATATATATATATATATATATATATATTTTCAATTATTCCGTTCCGGCACTAATAAGATTAATGAGAAAAGTCCAAACTGAGACAATATATATTACTCCCGTTAATCTACTCTTACCATAAACATGGTCGGAAGTAAATAAAAAATTTAAAAAATGTTAAATCATTTCTTCAAAATAATGAGATGAAGTTTTGCCGCATTAAATCATTATATTACCTTTATTTATAAATATGCATTCATAGTTAAAATGTTCTACAATCTTTTCGTTTGAATGACATATGTTTCTTCGTCGCATACAAATAAAAAAGAGATTTGAATAATAAACGTCGGTACATTAAATCTTTTTTATTGAAAATGTGTGTACGTGTCAGTCCTACAAAAAATTAATTATTACTGTTTTTTTTTATGATGGAAGATGTTACTGGAACAAAAGAACGAAGGCGAGAAGTAAGGAGAAATCATCAGTTGCATTAAAACATAATAGCTGTCAATAAAATGAACAGCAGTACATGTAAATTACGAATTAAACATTCCAAAATCAAACAAGTTAAACAAAACAAGTTTTCTAATAGAAGACAGAAAGTGCGATAATAAAAGCAGCAGGCGAAATGAGATAATGAATTGTGACTTCCAAAATATAAACAATGTATTTAGAAATAGGAAACTGTGATTATAGACAAAGAAAATAAAACCGAACTGTCACTCAACATCAGTCATCTGTTGCTTAAAATTTTTCTCACAGATAAAGAGACACAAATATAAACAGATTTTTCTACCAGAGCCTGCTGAAAATATCCGGGGCCAAAATATTGAGCGACATAGTAAACGTAAACAGGTAGGATACTTACGCGTATTATCAGTAAGCAAGCAACTCATAACCAACATAATGAACATGTCTAAAAATGGAAATTGTGGAGAGTCATGATAATTCTAATATGAAAATCTAGAAAATCTAGAAAGAAGGAAGATGAAAAAATTAATAAATTAATATTCCTGCATAGATAATTAATTTTTTTAATTAAATAGAAAAATATATATTTCTCTGGATAAATGTGGACGAAAAACAGATATTCTCAAACCATGTTCAACTAATGAGTTTTAAAATATTATTTAAATAGTTTTTTCGATCTCTGATACATTTTCTCAAATGTAACCTTTCTAAAAATATTTTCTTCTCATCAGGTTTAAATATGGTCATTCATTGAATCCATTTTATAGATAGATGCCAAATGTGAAATATTTTAGCAAAAGTGGTCTGTTTCTATTGCAAAGTATTGTTGACTTTTTGTAAATATTTTCCTTGACAGATAAAACATTTCTGATCAGTGTAATATAAATCTGACATATTGAAAGAAGAAAATCTGTATTCAAGCAAAATGAATTTTTCATTCTACTCGTCGCCCGTTCATCCTTAGAAAACCTGACAGACTATAGCGTGACGTCTCTCTCGTTGTATTTCTACTTGCTTTGAAACTTCTATGTAACAATGTTGCTCAGGTTTATTTGTAATTTAGAAAAGTAGACCAATTATAATTAATCTTCATTTCCTTAAATAATATTAACGCTTTAAATTCACAGTATATATATATATATATATATATATATATATATATATACACTGTGAATTTAAAACGTTATTATTATTTAATGAAATGTAGATTAATTATAATGATATACATTTCTAAATTACAAATAATCCTTCTCATCCATGAAAAAATAGTTATGAATTCTACGAGATTCAGCTAGAAACATTTGTACAAACAATATGTCACAATCTTTCGAATTTTTAACTTCTCTCGGGATATAAATAGAGATAATTGATGAGTGTTAAAAATCAAATGAGAATTGTTAATTGGACAAAGCGTGGTGAGTCGGAAACGACGCTGAGACTTTTTTTTAATGTAAATTTTAAAAAAAATTAATAAACAAATTTTATCAGAGAAGGATTACTCATGATGTTGAAGTGATAACCGTTAAAAT
>JBBBDQ010000614.1:5480000-5512500 GCA_037127315.1 Ascarosepion bandense
ATATATATATATATATATATATACTATTCATGCACCTATCTATATATTTTTTTTAATTTTTGTTCCTGATGAACAAAGAGTTTACTTAAAGAAAGGGCTTAGTGAGTTCAAATTCTGATGGCACACCAGAATTTAGAAATGCCCTAATATATTTTTCAAATTAGTATGAAATGAATCAGTTTGTAAACCTCGGAATTATTTGTGAAATAACCTGGAAAAACTATACTATATATTTAGAACAATAATACCAATAAAAAAGAGAAAATTCTGATAACATGAACCTCATCTTCATAAAGGAATATGACGCTTTTTGTGGAAGTGTATTTATAAAATAAAAAAGAAAATAAATTAACCAGATATAATTTCCAATTGCGTATATGTAAATGCTGCTATTTTTCATAAAAAAGTCATTTTTTCTTTAAATCCGCTATTTTATCACGTTTGATTTCAGAATGTAGAATCTTCTTGAAGAAATAATTGTTCAGTACAGTTTCAACTTCTACACGATGCAATTCTGTGCCTTGTGACATTTTGAAAAATGACTGATGCACATGCGACTCCATAGCACGTTTTATACAATGCGATTTGAATAGCTATAGCAACGAATTAAAGTCGGCTTCTACCTTGTGGCAACGACAACAAGATTTGCTCATCTTTTTATTCATATTTCTTTTTAATAATTTGATGAGTTCTAACAGATCGTATTTATAATTACAAGAATAAAATAAAAGAATGAGTATTTTGCTAACACATTCTTTGATTTCCATGCAAGTATTTCTATAAATAAGCTCTATAGAATCATCTCAGGTGTTTGTTACTTGATTCGATTATTTGGTTTTAATCAGAAACAATATTTAACACAAAAATCGGTCAAATAGAATATTTGAGTAAAACGTGCATTTAGTGCATATTACGGTTATTGTCTATAACATAACAAATATAAATCATAACTTATAAAACCATAAAGCTTATAAACAATGAAAATACTAATAAAATAGAACATTTTAATGTTTCAGATATCTTACATTCAGATGAACGCGTAACATGTGATATATGTACATATGACATCATAGAATATTTATGATAAAAGCTAATTTTAAACAAAATTGGGAAATACCAATCGAGATTGATAACAATTTACTCGTTCCGCAAAAAAAAATTATGTTAGAACAATTTTATTTGAAAAGGGACTCAAATCAGTGGTTAACAGCGGCGCCAAATGACTTGTAATAGTTTTCTGGTGCAATGGGTATTAGCTTGGAGCTAGAAATCAGATAACAGAGTTCGAATTCAAGTGAAATTATATCATTCACCTACGCACAAATATCTTTTTCGAAAGGCATTAATGCGTCACTTCTCCCTCCTACTAAGGGTTAAACAGCAGAACAGATTGCGTTCTATAGCCCTGGTTTGCAACCAATCTACCGCAGAATGTAATGGCAACCTAATGCGAAAAAATATTCTCCTCAGTCAACATGATCGCTCAATCATGTTACTTTGTTACTTAACTGATTGATATATAACTTGTTATAATTAATCAATATGGAGAGCCTTTTCCGACTGCCATTAGCACGTTTGATCCTAAATTACGAGACTATATAATATGTTTGGCATAATTTGTTCAAAATGTTTTATCAAACACGCTCCTTGAATAAACCGTTGGATATATAAGGCATCCCACAAAAACAGGATATCTTAAATTTTCTACATAATGAAATGTGCGTTTTGGTGTAATAGGTATCCACTCAGAATGAAAAATCAGAGAACCGAATTTGAATTCCTGTTAAATTTGTTTTATTTCCTTACGCGCAAGTACACTTCTCATTCCAGTTATGGGTTGATTACCAAAACAGATTGTGTTTTATATCACGGGTTGGTCTACCGCTGAAAGAAATATTAACCTAATCCGGGAAAATTCTGCCTAGTGATTCATGTCTAGAAGAAGATATAATCGTACAATCATTTATTATGTAAGACACGTAACTTTCTGACTGATATGAGGAAACATTAACTAACATAAAAAAATTAACTCTTTTATTTCGGACACAATAACTAATGTTTGTATATTTGTTCTGTTTTTAGCTCCTAAATTTCTGACCGTTGCACCCGTTTGAAGTAGCTCTAACAGTAATTCCTGCAATTAAATTTAAACTCTATCAAATTCCATTTTTTATTTTAATTTTGCATTTTTGTTGGGCATCCTATATATTATTATCTTCCATAACAACGCGAGTTCACATAGAGAAAATACACAAGATAAAAAAATATAGATTGGTCTGTTCTAATCAAACAGCTATTCTCATCTGCGCTTATGGTTTTTATTTTTTTCGATTGGTGCAAATAGACAGTGAAAACCAGATTCAAGTGTTGATCGAATACATTTCTTCTTATAAAACTCTGCGGAAAGTTTTTGAAAAGAAAGCGGGGAACTGCCTGATTCGTGGTAACAATCACTAAAATCAATGTTACATAAACACTGATGTCCTCATAGTTAATTTATAATAATACTATTTTTATAATTTTAACAAGGTCTTATTTAAAAAAATATTTTATTCGAGAAGCGTTAACTTGCTATTTAAAATGGCAGAAGTTTCATTCGTTATTGATGAAAATATCACTTCAGACATTATTTCTTGAAAAATATTGCCTAGTTGTATATAGTTCTGCGATTCAATACTAAATTCCATTCAATGATTAACTCAAACTTGAGTTCTTTTTTAATTATTATTCTTATTTTTAGTCTTTACTCATTTATATTATTTTGCGTATCAGCTTATGACAAAGACAGTTTTGATTGAAGAGAAACACATGTTTCTTAACCGAATATGATAATTGATTTTTACAAGTCATTTCGTCTTGATAACCTTTAATGAATCAGTCGTATTCTTTTCTTATTAGTAATTGAATAATTACATTGATTTCCCTCAAATTCATGTTATATTTTTAAATTCGGTAAAATTGTTCTTTCAACAGGAATACAAGTGAGCTTTTATCAGACAGATAGCCTTAGTAAAATCATTCTTTTTTTCATAGATACATATTTCTATTGAAATATCTCGTAAAGAAATATAACATTTAAAACCTCAGAGTTTTTAAGGTAAACATTCTTCGAACCTCAAAATGTTTTATAAGAATCAAAGAGTCTCTGTCGTTACGTCTGCTGTTAAGTTCGATGTCAAGCTTTCCAGGTAATTTTTTTCATTTTTTTTTATTTATAATTATTTTAAATAGGTAATTATAAGCATGTATTTAGAGAAATCAATGCAGTTATTCTTTATATTATATTATTCTTCTACCCATACAATACATATGTTCTCTGAATATAGACTCCATAATAATGTCCATATGATCTGTGTATTCGAGCACTTTCGGATAATCGATTATCCATTATCAAGGAAACATGTTATTTTCATTTAAATGATTACGCTGATATTTTTATAGCAATAAGTATGTGTTAATATCTGAACTGTCCACACGTTATGATCTTGTTCGTAATTGTTATTGTTGAATTTGATTTCTCGTGGCTGAGATAACAAGAACCAATTAAGACACTAACTTTCAGTAATATATTTTTATGAAGGTTCTGTGTACATAAATTAAGAATATCTCGTTGCTAGAAAAATCTGCATCATCATGAAAACAAATCCTTGATAATGCCGAATAGTTTTGATGAATGTGGTCGAATCCTCAGCTCATCTAGACAGTTTTAAACACTCAATGTTAAAAAAGTAGCCACTTCTACAGATTCAAGAAAAATATAATAAACAATTTAAATGCACTGCCTTGTCAATTGTCTTCATTGAAATCTCTATAAAAGTGTGACTGCTGCTCAATTTTTTTTTTAATCATATCACTCCAAGCAAGGCGGTCCATTGCCACTATAGCGCATGGGGCAACATAGAGCGATTGGGTATAGGAAATGTCAGAGGGATGGTGGTAGACGAGTTAGGAGGTACGTAGGGAGAGAGTTAGAGGGAATGGGTGCGAGTTAGTGTGTTAGGTGTCTATTGACCTTACATTTAAACTCCTGGAGGTTGTAGCCGTCGGAGAAGCAATCATGCGGAAGGGAATTCCACAGGCGGGAAGAGCGAGAAAAGAAGCCGTTGGAGTAGAAATTGCGGTTACATTTCATCAGTGTCACTGAAAAGGGGTGGGACCTAGTTACCAATATAGTATCTCGTGCAAATTTACACCTAGGGGGCACCAGTGATTTAAGTTCGTCCGAGCAGAAGCCGTGAAAGTAATTATAGAAGAAGGACAGTTAAGCGACGTCACGCCGGTGAGAGAGTGACTGCAGGCGGTCAGCTAAATCGGTATCGATCACATTACAGATCCTCCACTGTATTTTGTCAAGAAGCCCGAGGAGAATAGTAGGGGCACCTGACCAGATGTGGCAGCAGTATTCAATACACGGGCGGACGGTAGATTTATATATGTACAGGATAGATTCAGGCGGAAAGAATTTCCGGGCCCAGCACAGGGAGCCGACTTTCATAGCAGCGGATTTAGCAATGGATTCGACGTAGTCATTCCACTTGAGGTCCGCTGAGAGTATCAGGCCAAGCAGGCGTAGTGATTTACTCTCTGGGAGGCAAGCCTGTACCATGCTAATGGGTGGGGGGAGGTGTGATTGTCTGTGGTGGTTAATTGACAGCAGCTTCGTTTTGGAAGAATTGAATTTTACGAGCCATTTCTTACCCCAATCCACCACGGATTGGAGGTCCTTTTCAAGCTCGGCAGCGAGGTTCGCCTTATCACCAACACCAGATGTTTGATCGCGGCGAGAGTAAACTGTGGTGTCATCGGCGTACATACTTACTTGGGATGTTATGTCATCGGGGAGATCGTTGATGTAGATTAGAAAGAGCGTAGGACCTAAGATAGAGCCTTGGGGGACACCTGCGTTTGTAGGATAGTTCTGAGAGACATGTCCGTTCAGATTCACATTCCTACATTCAGATTGCGGTTAGAGAGGAATGACTGGATTAGGTCCAACAAAAGTTCACTTAAGCCGTAGCTTCGCAGCTTTCGTAGAAGGCCGGCATGCCATACTCTGTCGAACGCTTTAGAGATGTCCAAGGCGACGGTTCGGGCTTCACCATTCTTGTCAAGAGGCTGGTATATATACTCGGTGATGGTCGTTAGCGTATCAGCAGTAGACCTTGTGAAGCGGAAGCCATATTACTGGTCCGAGAGTAGCGTGTGGGCTGTGAGATGTTGAACGACCTCGGCGTTGATAATGGCTTCGAACACTTTGCCAAAAATCGAAAGAAGGTTGATAGGGCGGTAATTTACGGGGTCCGAGTTTTCACCAGTGTTCTTAAATATTGGAACCACAGTAGAAGACTTCCAACAGGCAGGAAGGCAGGAGGATGATAGGCAGAGGTTGTATAGCTTAGAAAGGACAGAGGAGAGTTAAGGGGTACATTTCCACAAGATTTTGATTGGGATTCCGTCCCCACCACTTGCTTTGTGAGGGCCAAGTTTTGAGATTATGTTAGAAATCATCGAGGGCATGATGTGGACGTCATTCAATTGGGCCTCTGTCCTAGGTGGGAATCAGGTGTATAGATTCCAGATGAGTCCAGACAAGAGTTGGTCGAGAATCTAGTGGCAAAGCATTCAGCCTTGTCCGCTGAGGAGGTGAGGACCTCAAACTCGTTGATTAGTGGGGGTATTGAGGACATACCAATATTAAGCACGCTTTTACAGAGGCGCCAGTAGTCTTTGGCGCCGAACTTAGAGGATGCTATGCGTTGCTTCATTTTGGCAGCAAACAGGATCTTAGCTTCGCTAGGTACCTTTTTGCACTTATTACGAGCTGAGGCGGAAAGGCGCCTGTTTTGTTCCGACGCGTGGCTACGGTAAAGCCAGAAGAAGTGATTCCGGTGGGCAATGGCGACTGAGTAAGCAGGCGAGAACCAGGGAGACGAATGGGAATTAAGCTGAAATTTTCTGGCGGGGATGAATGCATCGATGCCAGCCTTAACCCAGGAGTACATCTCTGATGCACAGTCTTCGACGGAAAGACTAAAAACATTGTTCCAAGGGACGTCGCAGAGGAAGTCATGGGACGATTCCCAGTCTGCTATTTGATAGCAGTAGGATATTCTGCTGGTCTGGGTTTGGGATTCTTGGGTAGGGGTGGAGTGGAACAAAGTGTTTACAGAAACTACGGCGCGGTCAGAATTTCCAAGAGGGCAGAGCTGTCTGTGGTGCAAGAATTTGGGATGGAAGTGAAGCAGAGGTCTAGTAGCGAGTCCCTTCTGTTAGGGCTATTGGAGAAACGCGTGGGGAAGTCTACCACTTGCGTAAGGGATTAGGAGATTGAAACATTAATGGTGTGGACCCCAGCAGGGTCGTTGACGGAGTTTTCCAGCCACTTAGTGTAGTGGGCGTTAAAGTCACCAAACACGAAGATAAGGGCAGATGGGTGAGAAGAAATGGTCTTGTCGATATTGTCAGAGATGCTTTCAAGTACTGAACAGTCAGATGAGGAGGGGGAGCGGTAGAAGAAGAAAAGATAGCTCACTGTGCTTAGGAATGGGAGACGGAAGCACATGAAAGATTGGTCCAGGCATTCAAGCGTTGTCACTCTAGCTAGGGGAAGGTGTTCGCTGACATATACACCAAGTCCATGTATATGGACATTGGAGTCCTTCGTGAAGAGGGGACGGTAACAGGAACATAAAACTCAGAGGAGGGGATAGAAGGGTCAAGGTTAGTTTTGCCTAGGGCTAAGATATCAGGTGAGTTAGTTTGGAGGAATGATTCTACGCTATAAAAGTTAGTGCGGATGCCACGTATTTTAGTGAAAGAGACACAGACATGTTTGGGCGTTTTCAGAGTAGCTGGTTTTGTTTTGCTATTTTGTTTGATTTTTTTCATAGTGTTTTTTCAGTTAAGGAGAGCGGTCTAGAGTAGAATCAGTCGGACGCTGTTTGCAGCATGTGAGGAATGGAGACTGGCACAGCCTGCAATGTAATGTGGCCTCGTGTTTGCCCACCGGAGGTTCATGAAGGGACGCCTGTCCATACGCGATATGGCACTACAGGAACCCCGATATTATTCAACTGTTGATAAGAGCAGCCTATCAAGGTGCTACGTAAGAGTTCGGGCTCCTAATTACCAGTCAGAAGCAGCAACCAGGAAACTGCCAACCCGGTACCCTCAGAATGGAGAGACATTGCCACCATAATCAATAACCGCAAAGATCTTCCAAACGAGATAACAGAAAGACCTAAGGAGGAGGTAGATGAACTGGGAACCCCTTCCTAAACAACAAACAAGGTGATCACCTCTACTCCTGTTCAAGAGAATGGGGTGGAGTGTGAGACCGGGCGATAGTAGGAACTATCTACTCCAATTAAAAAATAAAAATAAAAATAAAAAAGATAAAAAAGATAAAGAATTTCCTCAGTTTTAACTTAGTATAAGCACAAATGGTATGCAGGTCGAAAAAAGTTAGTACCAAAATCAAAAATAATAATAAATTATTAAAGGCAGAGAGAGAAAAAAAAATCGATTTGACAGCTTACCGGCAGGTCACGCTGAAACTTGAGCGAAATATTACGGAAGACATTTTTAATTTCGACTCTATAATTTTCAAAATATCTCGGGCAGTAAACTGCTATGAAACGCTGGACGGAAGGGTGTAGGGAGAGATTAGCTCTCCTGTATTCTTAGGTTAAACAGGTGGGTAGCGGGTGGTTGGTCAACCATACGAAATATAGGTCGAACAGGTAGTTTTGAAAAAGATCTATGAAAACATTCGGTCATTTTCATTGAATTTTTTTTCTGCCGTGCAACATACATTTTCTCAAATGTGCTATAAAACGTGTGTAAAACATCAATGTATTAAAAAAAAACCAATTTTGTTGACTTCGTTTCATCTTTTACTTTATATGCACGCTCGAAATATATTTACAGTATAAATTAGATATATTTTTCACTCGATAGCTATCATTTCTTTAATGTTAGTCTTTTAAAATATATGCTTATAATATATCTTCTAAGTTAATAAATAATTTTCTCATAGCAGAAAACAAAGATTAATTATTGCAACCGATATTAATGAGATACTTGAAAATATGTACTCCAAATAAATTATATCAATTGTCTAGTCAGGGTAATTTTTTGATTTGTTTCCCGAAGGCATTTACGCCTTTCAAAGCTTTCCAAAACATCCTTATTTCCGTGCAAATCGATAACTGTTTATTGACGAAACCTACCTTTTTTCAAGTTAACGACCAGAAAAATATCGAAATTCTTGTCGCTGTTTATCTCACCCCGTAACCACACTTCAAAAATGTTATTTACTGCAGAATGACTTAATGGTAAGTTTGCCAATTTTTCGGCCTTTTTACATCGTTTTTGCAATTACTACGCAGAAATTGAGTTACGCAGCCAAACAAATCGCGGAGTAATTGCTCAAAGGAAGTAAATAGGCCGAAATAAGTGTCATACGCCTCAAGTAATTCAGCGGTGAACCACATATGAGAACGGTGGTAAGGGGTGAGATATAGTCCGATGTTTTCTGGACGATAACATGAAAAAGGATAGGTTTCTTTAATAAACAATTATCGATTTGAGTTCAGCATATATATTTTCACGGATGTAAGGATTCTTTGGAAAGATTTGACGGGGTAAAGACCTTCGGGGAACAAATCAAAATTCACCGTAAACAGTCCTATACAGTATCATTTAAGAGTGACATTTTTGTGTAACTTTCTTCGCACATTTCGAATAAGGGTAAAATGAAGGTGATTCACATGTCCTGCCTGTAAATATATCAAATGGTGGTACAAAAGAGTGGAACTCATCAGAATATTTGTAATAGAAATAGCGATAAACAATTAAATTTAAACGCTACTTCTAACCTACAAAGTCTTTTCTCGCACTTCTCGCCTGTGAACCCCACTTCCGTATATTACTTCCTTGATAGCTACAATTACCAAGAGTTTAAGTGCAACGGCAATTGTCATCTTTATCTTCTTGATTCCCAACTTTTTATTATGCATTTTCTGACACCCACGGTAACATGTTCATTTTGTTGCTCTCCTCTCATGTAATCCCACATCCACGCCGTAGTCTCCGTAAACATATCAATCCACACTAACCCTACCCAAGAAAACCAGACCAGCAGAATATCATACTGCTACCAAAGAGCCGACTGGGACTCGTTCAGTGGGACTTCCTCTGCGACGTCCCCTGGAACAACGTATTTGATCTTCCTATCGAAGACTGTGCCTCCGAAGTCTCCTCTTGGGTTAAGGCTGGCATCGATGCTTTTATCCCTGCCAGAAAATTCCAACTAAAACCAAATTCGTCCCCCTGGTTCTCACCCGCTTGCTCGGCCGCTATTGCCCACCGGAACCATTTCTTCCGGCTCTATCGAAGCTGCTCGTCAAACCAAAACAGGCGCCTTTTCACCTCAGCACGGAACAAGTGTAAAAAAGTACTGAACGAAGCCAAGAGGGCGTTTGCTACCAGAATTAGGCAACGCATAGCATCCTCTAAGTTTGGCTCCAAAGATTACTGGCGTCTCTGCAAAAGCGTGCTCAGCAGGAACAAGACTTCAATACCCCCACTAATCAATGAATTTGAAGTTCTCACCTCCCCAGCCGACAAGGTTGAATGCTTTGCCCGTAGATTCTCAACCAATTCGACACTGGACTCGTTAGGAATACCTACACCAGACTTCCCACCCAGAACTAAGGCCTCAACTAAATAACGTCCACATTACACCCTCGCTGGTCACCAAGATAATTGCGCAACTTGACCCACACAAAGCGAGCGGCGGTGACGGAATCCCAGTCATAGTACTGAAGAAATGTGCCCCAGAATTCTCCTCTGTCCTCTCTAAACTCTATAACCTCTGCCTATATGCTTCCTGCTTTCCTGCCTGTTGGAAGTCCTCCTGCGTAGTACCTATATTTAAGAATTCTGGCGAACCCTCAGACCCCGCCAATTACCGTCCTATTAGTCTTCCTCCCAATCTTTGGCAAAGTTTTCGAAGCCATTATCAACGCCGAGGTGACTCAGCATCTTATGGCCAACGGGCTTCTCTCTGACAAACAGTATGGGTTTCGCTTCACCAGGTCTACTGCTGATATGCTAACGACCATTACCGAATACATATACCAGGCACTTGACAAGAATGGTGAAGCCCGAACCGTTGCCTTGGATATCTCCAAAGCATTCGACAGGGTCTGGCATGCTGGCCTCTTGTGCAAACTGCGGAGCTATGGGATAACTGGAACATCTCTTAGACCTCATCCAATCTTTCCTCTCTAACCGCACATTGAAGGTGGTATTAAATGGGCATGCCTCCCAAAACTACCAGACGAACGCGGGCGTCCCTCAAGTTTCTATCCTAGGCCCTACGCTCTTTCTGATCTACATTAATGATCTCCCCGACACCATTAGATCCCAAGTTGGCCATGTATGCCGACGACACAACAATCTACTCCCGCATCGATCAGAAACCAGGTCTGGACGACAAAGTGAACCTCGCTGCCGTACTTGAAAGGGACCTCCAATCCGTAGTGACCTGGGGTAGGAAATGGTTGGTAAATTTCAATGCCTCCAAAACAAAGCTGTTATCAACTAATCACCATAGACAATCGCATCTAACCTCCCATTAACATGGGACAAGGCTAGTCTCCCAGAGAGTAAAATACTACGCCTCCTTGGTCCTTACACTCTCGGCGGTCCTCAAATGGAATGACTATATTGAATCCATTGCCAAATCTGCTGCTATGAAAGTGGGCTCCCTGTGCAGGGCCCGGAAATTTTTCCCACCTGAATCTATTCTGCACATATACAAATCTACCATCCGCCCGTGTATTGAATATTGCTGCCATATCTGGTCGGGTGCCCCTGCTGCTCTCCTTGGGCTTCTTGACAAAATACAAAGGAGGATCTGTAACGTGGTTGATACTGACTTGGCAGACCGGCTGCAGCCGCTCTCAAACCGGCGTGATGTGGCTTCCCTGTGCCTCTTCTACAAGTACTTACATGGCTTCTGCTCCGATGAGCTCAGATCACTGGTGCCGCCTAAGCACGAATTTACACGAGATACTAGATTAGCAACGAGGTCCCACCCTTTTACAGTTAAACAAATAAGATGTAACCGTAAATTCTACTCCAACAGCTTCTTTTCTCGCGCTTCCCGCCTGTGGAACTCCCTTCCACAAGTCTGCTTTCCCGACAGTTACAATCTCCAGGTATTTAAATGTAGGGTCAATAGACACCTCCTATCACACTAACTCCCAACTATTCTCACAACACTCTCATCTACCCAACCCTCATTCTCGGTATCCTTACCCGCCTATCACCCACCCTCTGTCATTTCCTATATTTAATCAGCCTTTCTCCACTCTACTTAGCCCCCTGCACAGTAGTGGCAGTGACATGCCTTGCTCGGGGTGAAACGCTTATAAAAAAAATGTAGCAGTACCCCCTTGATTGGGATAAAACGATAATACAAAATTAATATAAATCTAAATGGGAGATGCATTTCCTAACTTCCTAATGTACCAAAAACTAATGCACCCCGTAAAATCTTTCTGTTTTTTTCTGTTTACAATGATTTGAAGACACTTGAAACGAGCTGAATATATACTGTGATAATGCAAGCTCTTATAATTATAGTGTTATGATTGTATATGCTCTTAATTATAATACTATGATAGTTAATGGTTATTCCATTGTAAATATAATACTGTGATAATGCAAGCTCTTATAATTATAGTATTATGATTTTATATGCTCTTAATTATAATACTATGATAGTTAATGGTTATTCCATTGTAAATATAATACTGTGATAATGCAAGCTCTTATAATTATAGTATTATGATTGTATATGCTCTTAATTATAATACTATGATAGTTAATGGTTATTCCATTGTAAATTACATTTTTATTTACGCTTATATTTACAGATCAAATTTATCAATATATAATAATAGATATATGCACCCATCGTGAATGGATCAAGTTGGAATTCATTTCAATTGTTTTCAATTAACATATTTTTTATTTACCCTTTTATTTATTTGTCAATATTTAACTGAAATACAGAAAACATTTCTTGAAATGTTATTTCAATTCCATAGATCAGGGAAAAAGTAACTGCGCATTATTTAATGTCAATCCATACATCGGGACAAAAAATACCTTCATCGGAAAAAGGAAATCTTTGCTGGGATTAATAAAATAACATGAAAAAATTTACAATGCAGCACGGGACAAAGAAATAAATGGGAAGCAGAGAAAAGTATATTCTGTTCTGAATCTTAGATTTATCGGATCGCATAAGTCGATAAATGAGATCAGATTCTGGCGTGGTTCCAGTTAGCCTAACTTTGGTGCGTAGAACTGAATCATTATTTTGGTCCTTTTGTGGTCTCATCTTAGAATTTCCAGACATGATCCTCATCCGATAAGAAAGCAGGACTCCCGCGGTCAAATCAGATCTTTGATCGCAGTTTCCAATTCATGGGAAAGATATGTGATGTGTGTGCCTTGCAGGTAAAGATGAATCGACTACAATTTCGACAGGTGCTGGTGTACGAAATTACAGAAACAGGAATGTTATTCAGTTAAATACTTGGCAGGCGAATAATGAGATATTTCGTTTGCGGTGACCTTGGGCGGTCTTTTCGGGAAAGACAATAGTTTTTACCTCTGGATATCATCAGTTTGTGTAGCAATGATGAAGTTTGATATAATTCCAACATTAAAGTATGACGAAGAAGAAAGTAATGCTAAACTGAAGCAGAAAAGGATGCTATTTCACACAAACGTACTCAATTTATATATATATATATATATATATATATATATATATATATATATATATATATATATATATATAATAAAATATGTCATATATTTATATATATATGTATGTAATTAAAATAGATTTATGTATATGTATTAACATATACACACACAGATATATATATATATATATATATATATATATATATGTGTGTGTGTGTGTGTGTGTGTGTGTGTGTGTGTGTGTACACACACACCACTGGATAAAGTTATTATGACACCCCAGTTATATTTTTAATTATATATTTCATATTATTTTTAATACTTATTGCCATGTAGATAATGCTATATACAATGGGAATGGTTCTTTTGTCATTATTACTTTTCAAAATTTTACAAGGCAGCCAGAAAGCCTTTGTTTCAGTCAGCTTCGAAGAAGAAGAGGCTAGCATTGCATGGAGAGCAAGCAAATAGACACCAAATCAGTTCATTAAATGCATAAGTTATTGCGCAGTATTAACAAAAGTACCATTATATTTTCATTTAGAATTGTCCACTTGGCAATAAACACTAGAAAATAATATAAAATATATCATTTCCTGTAAAAAAACACTGAGGGAGCCTTATAATTATGTCCGGTAGTGTAAGTGTGTGTTTTTGTGGGCATTTGCTTTACGTGATAACACGCTCATACACACGCCTAATAATGCGGCCAGCTAAATTTTGCTGAAGATGCTTATTCAGTCGTTTGAAAGGTTCGTTCAATCTTTAAAAGGCTCACCTGTGTCTTATGCTGACTCAATGTATGTTGGATAGTTGTCACTGATTGTAAGAGAGTTTCACAAATATGCAGCAGATTGAGGAATCCCCAATGCATGTAAAGCCTTAGTCACGTAATGATTGCGATCCTAACAATCGAAGTCTTTTAATAATTTTTGCTTACACAATTTCATTTAGAAGACTGTTGTCAAAGGTTGGTATGGTTTTAAGTCATTCCAAATGCGATTCACTCGCAGATCTATAAATTTAAGTAAATATGTTTCTGAAAAATTAACTATGGTAAAATTTGAACCCGGAAATTCCTAAAACTAACATTCTAGCAATCCGTTTACACATACATATAATGACATATATAGATACGCACATACGTCAGTCTGCATAATATGAAAATGTGAATAATACAAATCATTTATATACGTCAACCAAGATAAATATGAATCAACAATCAACACAAATCAAAGGATGGATTGTACGAAATTAAGATTGCCTTATAGGTCATATATCAGACAATATAACGTTTATATATCTCTTCAGCTATTCATTAAATTAGATTTCAAAGTTAGATTTGCATTTATCAGTTTTAGCTTCAAAACAGAAAAGATACTTCGATACATGTAACAATTTTTGTCAAGAATCTCTAGGTATTTGCACTAATAGCAACTCGGGAACGTGCGTTATGGACATTACATGAGATCTCCAGTTAGCCAAAGGCGTCTTCTACAATGAGATATCCTAGGATATTTATACGCAACAAGAAATGTGGTGTCTATGGCGATAGACACATGAACATCGGTTACTCCCAGTAAAACGATAAGTGAACAAATTTTAATAATTCAGAACAATCTGATTTTTATTTTATTGGAATATGCTGATCTTGCACATATACACCATTTTATGCACACAAATTTCCCGCTTTTTTGAAGACCTTTACGATGGTGATGAATGAGGGGCACGTCTTGTTATCTCAATTCCTTTCAAGGGTTTTTTCTCTTGTAATCTGCTAGCTTTATTGAAAAACCGGACAGAGTTGTGGATTTTTACAGAGAACGGATCAACACTCAATCTCAGTATTCATTTTTGCTTTAATTTGAGGGGCAGTTTTTCTCCATCTCTATTACACTCTGCAATACTATTCTGTGGTACTCTCATACTGATGTTTTCCGTTCTATCCCTGTTCTTGTTCGATTGACATGGCTTCCAATGTTGTCACTCCTATGCAGTGCATACTGAACTGCACACCTGAACACATTCAGTTTCTTAGATATCCTGCTTTGGCTATAACCGTCTTCATTCAAAATTTGAATTTCAGTTCTTATCTATACAGAAAACTCTTCGGACATGGATAAATTGAAATACAAAAAGAAAAACAAGAGAAACTACAGTGTGGAAAAACCTAGCAAGAGCACATGCTAGTCTGACAGCATACAGAATAATGGAGAAAATTTAGGGCGATTCGGACGAGTTCATTTTTGTTTCATTGCCTTGTATAATTTTGCAAAATAATTATAACAAAAGAACCATTCTATTTTCGAGTTAGAATTATCCACTTGGCAATGAATACTAAAAATAGTATGAAATATACCATTAAAATAAAAGACTTCGGAGTCTTAATATTTCTGGCTGGTAGTATATATATATTTCAACGACTTGTTTAAGGAAAATAAAAAAATAACGCTTTCCTAATATACGATAAATCGTCTCTAAATTATTATTTATTTTACGATTTTAAATATATTTCGTATTTAAATTCATGTATAAACAAAACTAAGTTATTTAATTAATAAGTAAAAAATGATTCACTAGCTTTATAATGTATAACGACCATAAACATAGATAGTACTTAAAATTTAAATGTAGCAACTATAAGACGTAGACGATCATGACCTACCTATGTGTTGTTATCCCTGGTAGCACTTAGCACGCTTTCTCCTGTTGCACCACGGAAACCTCGTTTTGTCATCCACCTGCTCAGGTCCGTTGTTTTCCCCTGCCTCTCCTTCCCAGAGTGTCCAAACCATTCAACCTCATTGTGTTTTATAAGTACATTAGTTGTGTTTTCTTGATGCTCACTATTAATTTCTTTTTCGTTTCCATCCTTTCCAAAACCTCGACATTACTCACATGCTCAATCCATGATATCTGCATCATCTTTCTGTAGAACCTCATTTCAGTTGCTTCAAGTCTTTTCATTCATCTTCGAAGAGATTGTCCAGCATTCGATTTCATATTGAAAAAACTGATTCCACATTGGAATCCAGTGCATTCCTCTTGTTTCTAATGAAATCTTCCTCTCCCTAACTACGCTAATCAGCTTATGGAATGCGTCCTTTGTTATGCCATTTCCCCTTCTGATGTATAGGATAAAAATCTCATATCATCAAACAATGAAAATGAATAAGTAAAAGGGCACAACTGATAAAATGATACAGAATTACTGAAAACATTTTGGAAAAATCTAAACTAAGTTAAATTTCACAAGTTAGTGTGAAAATTGAGATTATGGATTCCGATTGGATAGGAAATAAAAAATTGGTCTATGATCCCGTTCAATTTATCCTAGCACCTACAAAATGTGTATACACTTTTGATCCGATCACTTGACGAAATTTCACTACTTAACCATATTCCTTGACGGCCAAAAGACAGTCAGAAGAGCGTAGAGACGAAGAAGGAATGATAAACAGAAAGACATCTTCAGCTGACTCCAAAAAATTAACGTCCGACAAGTTCAATTTCCTTTATTGCTTCACTTTAATTTTTATTTTCTCGCCGGTCAAAAAAAGGAAATGAAATACAGACCTTTTTAGTAACATGATTAATGTTTTTATACACGCATGCTGCAATTTAGTACTATTTGTATTTGAACCTTTTCCCTCTTATCTGTTATTTCTCACTCACACTCTCTTTTACACAATAAATATATCACCCCTGATATTCAACTGATTACTATTCTGTTAAAATATATGACAGCGATATATAGACACTTTTTTGTTCAAACCACATTTGCTTAAATCCAGAAGATATTTATTTTTATCAAACAAGATATAAAAATAATATACAATTGGCTTTAGTTTTTTTAATCAATTCACCACAAGCAAGCCGGCAAAGCCACTGATGCGCAGGGGCTTCTTTAGCGAGCTAAGTTTTAAGCATGAGAAGAGTGAAGAGAAAGACGAATCATGTACAGGAGGTAAAAGAGAAAGGGCAAGAGAAAGATGTAAAGATAGCTACGAAGGTAAAGAGAAAGGAAAAGAATAAGATACACAGGGTGATGTAGAAAAGGCTGGAGTTAAGTGAATAAGAGATGGGAATTGACTTTGTATTTAAATTCCTGGAGATTGTAGCTGTCAGTAAAAGCATTTCTATGGAAATAAGTCTCACAGGTGGGAAGTGCGAGAAAAAAAGCTGCTAAAGTGTAATTGTCGCCTACATTTCATTGATCTAACTGTAAAAGGGTGGGGTCTTGTCGCCAGTCTAGTTGCTTGCGGAATTTTTTGTAAAGTAGGCAGCAGTGACCTAAGTTCGTCAGAGCAAATGCCATGAAAATGTGAATTGATTTATCAAAAAAACGTCCTGGAACATTCAAAAAACTATTTCGGATCCTAGTTCTACCTTAATTACATACTGGTGGACAATAATATTAGTTGTAGTGCTTCTAACCACGTTTTGGAATCATTATTTGCTGTGAATGCTGTCTTAAGTTGCCTGTAGAAAGTTTCAATTAAGCCATTGGCAAGGGGTTGTTGTTATATGCTCAACTCTGAATAGATTTGTGAATTTAAAAAAAGCGTTGATTAGAACTGAGAACATCGATCTCTAGTTATTACCGTGAGACATGCAAAACAGCAATCCACCCATGTAATATGCTATTAGATATTGGTTTATGCAAATATCTCCCTCAGATAAACAATGACGGGCCATCATCTGAATCGATCGATAATAGTGAGTAGGTAACCATGCCCATTTGCTTCTGGTAAGAGTCCCACCATTTATATCAATATAGAAATTCGGATATCTACCGACTGGTTTAAGACATTGCACAGAAAGGGACTTCGTATATCTATTTACATTGTTTTCTTTTTCTTTGTCTTTTGTTTTTTTTTGGAAATTTAAACAAGATTGAGTCCAGTTTTTTACATGTATGCATGTTTGTTCAGATAAAATGACTGCAGATCAACTTGGTGGTTGCTTGGCGTCCAGGATGTGAAAGTGTTTGAAATGCATAAATATTTTTTTCAATGACGGTCTTATATATGGTCTTGAATAACTAGTCCCAACATCACAGTGTAGTGTTTTTGTACTAAATCGGAAGGGGTGTTCCTTCAGTTGTAAAAAAATGTTCTCTTTTACTTTGTGTAATGTGATATCTTCCTAATATCTTCCTGTTGTTTATATGCAATGAGGTTGAAGCTAAGTTTTAGAGAATCGATATATTGTATCGTGGAGCGTGGGATTGTATCCGTCATGATGCTGTATGAACATTTAATGTAGCGGATATCACAAGTAAATTGAGATATGTCAGATTTATGTTGGTGTGTATATATGTCTATTCACATTTAAATAGTAAAGAAGAGGTTTGTGGTTTTTGAAAACAGTAACGTTTCGTCCCTAAAGCAGATGTCGAAAAATAAATAACAAGTAGTTCTCTTGAGAAAGTACAGTATCTCTGTTGTATTTGTTTAATTTGACCGACAATAAAGAGATGGATCTTCTGAGCAATTTTGCCACTGATGTAGGACAGCTTTAATCTAATTTCCTGAGGCGCCAGTCGTTAATCTGCGTGTTGAGTTAGCATCGTTACTGATATAACATAAATGAATAAAATCTGAAATAGCTTTTCAGCATTTTAAGATGCAGCTAACGCTTC
Source organism: Ascarosepion bandense (assembly GCA_037127315.1). NCBI lineage: Eukaryota > Metazoa > Mollusca > Cephalopoda > Sepiida > Sepiidae > Ascarosepion > Ascarosepion bandense. Next base: position 5,498,437 of record JBBBDQ010000614.1, read on the forward strand.
TCCGTCTGTCAGTATTTCTGCATTTTTCTTTGTTTGTCTTTTTGCAGCAAGTTTGTTGGTGTGGTAAAAATCCTGAAACAAAAAGGAAAAAATCTACAGTAGTAATTTATTAACTGGGAAATCGTCGTAGTTGTCGCAGTGATGTTGGTTGCGGAAGTTTTGTATTGCTGCTACTTTCTCTGAGACACTTGTAATTCCGTTTTTGTCGATCCCATGGCCAAAAAGATTTAACTTTGAAACAGCAAAATCGTATTTGTGGCCATTTGTCTTTAAACCAACATATGCCAGTCTCTCGAAGACTTTTTGAGTAAGGTAGTGGTTTTCTTTTCTATCATGCCTATCGATAAGCCTGCCATCAATATATGCAAAAATAAATAACAATCCTCTCAAAACTTCGTCAATGAGTCTTTGAAAGATTTAGATTGTATAAGGCAAATGGCATTCTGGTTATATGTTAGAATCCAACAAGTGCTGTAATTGCAGCTTTTGATGCATTCTACTTGAATTCGGTAGTACGTCTTCACCAAATCCGTTTTTGTGACAACTGTACTTCCCTGGAAACACATGTCAAAATCATGTAAGTTCGTTATAAATATCTATCAAGAACAGGTTTTGCATTGAAATTTTCACAAGGTCGCCATTCGCAATTTTTGTCTTCGGGACCATATATAGCGAAGAGGAGTACGGGCTCTTTGTACGACGGATGATCTCTAATCGCAACATATGCTGCAATTCATATTTTGCTATTTGACATTTGTCTGAAGGCAATCTGTGTGGTGATGCGTGTGTTCCAGCTCTGGTGACATAGTGTTTAGAAGTGTGTCGGATTGCATCTGTATTTGTTAAAAACGTGGTTAGGGTAATAATTTTTTTATCAAATCATGAAGGCCATTTGGAGTTGGTACCGCCGAATTAATTCTAGAATGAAGAGATTCCATTTTTTCTTAGTTTTGTTTTACTGTTGATGAGAGACATGTGGCCATATTTACTGATAAGTCGAAATAGTCTAAGAAATCCGCTTCTAGGATTGGTGTTATTACATTCTTTGGTAAAAATCCACGGAAAGAGACGAATCTCTTTGTTTAATGAAGCAGTTAAAGTCGTCTTTATTTGCTGCTGGTGTTGTGTGAAAATGTGAGAATTCTTTGAATTGAAGTTGCATGGTTCTGAGCACTTCCTTGCATATTTCCAAATTTATAATGATACCAACAGGTCTCATGGGTAAATAGCTCTCTGGAGAAGATTTCGATATACTTTGAATTCTGTTTGAAGAGTTAGATGTATTTCTGACTTTTGAAAGAAAACACTGTGATTTTGTGCATGTACCTAATTCTTAACTTGTAAGCTGAGTTTACACATTTGCTTATACAGTTGCGACAATTCATTTGATTTATCTGTTAATTTTGCTGTATTTGTTTGTACATGTTATGTGGCGTATATATTTTCGTGCTGGTTGGTGTCAGCTATTTTCTCTGCTATATCTGCTATTTTCTTTAGCTGTAAATCATCGGGCAGCGATGCGAGTATCTGTGTCGTATGTGTTTGTAGTTTATGCATCCATGGTTTCTTTAACACTGAATCAGACATGGTGCTGTCTACTAATATCTCCTTTACCTTAAGCGTTGCAAAGGTTTCATATATATCTGATTCACATTGTAAACAAGTCGTGTAATCTTCTTTCCTCCGATTTAACCATACGACTAATAATTGCAGTTTTGAAAGTTTCATATTTTTTTCTTCCGGTATGACGTTAAGCAGATCCACCCACTCCATTACTACATCTGCGGAAAGTTTCTCGACAAAACTAGGCATATTTAGAATTTTGTCATGTAATTTTCTTTACATTGAAAATTGAATTTAACTGTACGAACCAAATTTGTACCTTAGTTGTGTTTTAAATTAGTAAATTAATTGTCACCGGGGATTCCATGAGTTCTGTCGTGTTTGTAACCATTTTTGTGTCTTGATGATTTTGGTTATGTTTAAAAAATTCTGTTGCTTTTATGTTGAAGCTTTTCTTTCAGTCAGAAATGTACGAGATCATTTCACGTTGGTTGTTGACCACTTTATTGGTTGCAGAACTCCTAGGTGAAAATGGAGAATTTAATGTGGGATATACTGACCACAAAATACAACACCATTTACAAGACAAGGCAATGAGAAATGTTTGAAAAAATTTAATAACCTTCGTTGAGAATAACCATTTTTTATATTTTGTTTATAACTAATTTGATAAAAATAAATGTTTTTTAGATTTAATATCTATTTTTTGTTGTTTTTAATTCAACCGATTAGTAGAAGAATGCCTGTTTCTTTTCTTTTTTCCTCAGCTGAGTAGGTAGAAACGAAGAGGTGCAATCAAGGTGAATAGGAAATTGTGAGTGAGAAATAAAAGTTAAGAGGGAAGGTTTCAAATATAAATATTAGTAAGTAGCAGAATATTTGTATGTAAAAGGATTAATCAGGCTACTAATAAAGTTGATGTTTCTTTTTTTGTCGGCGAGAAAGTAAAAAAGAAAGCGAAGCAGTAAATATAACTGTGCTTATAGGACATTACTTTTTCGGAGTCAGTTGAAGAGGTTTTATTGTTGTTTCTTTTCCTTCTTCTTCTCTTTTGTGTCCGCTTGTGTCTGCGACGGACCCGTCTCTCAGTTCACTGGCCTCTCTGATGTCTACGACATTCTTAATATCTTTTGCCAGTAAAGGGACGTGGTTAAGTAGTTGAATCTATTCATGCGACTAGATCAAACCCGCATAACTATTTTCTAGGTGTTAAGAAAAATTGGGATCATAGATCAATTTGTTATGTTCTATCAAGTATGAATCCCAGAATCTTATTTTCCCAGTGACTTTCTGAATCTGCACTAATCTAGAAGTATTTTAGTCATACTGATCCATTTTTGCGGGTGTACAATTTTACCTTTTTCGTTTTAGGTAATTGTCGGATGGTATATGATATGTACTCTATAACTCCACCGCAAAAATTGATAAAATTGAAAATAATATTATTTTATATCTAATATATTTTTTAAAATGCGTATGCCAATGTACGTGTCTATCCAATTTTGCGGCCATATGTTAGGTTTGTTTGGTGGTGTAGAGAATGTTTTGTTTTTTTTTGTTTTTTTTTTTGCGGGTGTGCAACTTTACTTTTTTTGTGTTATTTAATTGTTGGATAATATAGGATTTGTATCCTATAGGTCACTGTGTCGCATTTTCTGTCTTCTGTTAGAACAGTCCCTATGGTTTAATTATTTGTATCTGCGTGATTTTAGTATTCTCTTACAGTATTTGGCATTCTGGGTCTTCCCTTTTTGCTGATGGTTATTCATTCGATTTTCTTATATTTTATTTGTAGTACTTTCTTTTTCAGTCTCTTTAGCTGCATTCTGTAAGATGGTTTGTAATTTCGTTTCTGTGTTTGCTATTAGCACTGTATAATCCGCGTATCTTACGCTGTTTAAATTGGGGCCTCCGGTGACAAGTTCTATTATAACATCTAGGGTCCTCAGAGAGATTTATTGTACAAGTTGTATAGATCCGGTGAAAAGCCACATCCTCGTCTTATGCCTCATTCTAGCTTTGTATATCTGCTGAAATATTTACCTGTCGGTATGCAGGCGGTTTGATGCCAACAGAGATATTTGATTACTCTTATGCCTTTCCCAAATATATCGAGTTTGCTCAGCATTTCTATCAATATTTTGTTGCCTAATTTGTCGAACGCCTTCGCATAATCAATAAAACATAAGTATATATACTTTCTCAGTTTTTTTGCCCTTTCGTTTAGCATCCTAATCGTAAATATGGCATTTCTATTTCAAATGTCTTTGATGGAGTTTCACTGAACTTGTCCTAACTTTGGCCTGATTCTTCTCGGTCTTTTCATCAAGATTTAGACAATCAATTTTTAATGTGGCTCACCAAACTGATTGTTGTGTGTAGTTTGCACTTGCTTGCACCTGGCTTATTAGGCATTGACTTGAAAACCGATATATATATATATATATATATATATATATATATATATTATGAATTATAATATAGAACATGTACAAACTACAATCTACTTAATTTATGTTTTGAGATTTGCAAATATTTTCTTCATTCGCTATATATATATATATATATATATATATATATATATATATATATATATGGGAACACTATTTTAGTCATGTAATGTTGTCTTCATCGACTTTGGAAATGATCATTCTGCACTTTACTCAAATCTGAATAAAAGACTGCGTGAATATTCCCATCGTCTTTCACAAGAACACTTGATATACCACATGTTATAAAGTCATAGAATCTTCAGAGAGCCATGATCTATTGACTCCTGAAGATCTAGCATTAAACTAACTCATAATAAATTTAAGAATTCCATAGAATTAATCTAATTATTATATGAACAATTAATGCAGAATAGTTGAAATTATTGTACTCTTCTGTTTGGCGCTGATGACAACGCATTAGTCTCAGATATATAACGCTACAGACCCGCCTTCTCATCCAGATTTTACTCTCATATATTCTCAGTTTTCTGTTGTCAAAGTTCTCAGCAGCACCATCTTTCATCTGATTTGTCGTCTAAATTATCTTTTATTCACAAGCAATCATCCATCCAATTAATGAACGGGTTCGACATTGACTAATTTCGATGATGAAAAGAGTACTGTTTTTTTTAGAGTGATTTCACCTATTTCAACTCTAAATATATATAAAAAAAAACTATCAATGTGGCGGATTATAGTGTCCTAGAATTATGTAACACTAGCGGAATTTCCATGGATTGACAAATTTACTTTGTCATACTAAAAATGATAGTAACGTCTTCAAAAATAAAGGTATTGGATAATAAAACAACGATAACACAGAGTGTAATTTTATTAAAGTAACCATAAAATAATGTCCATAGAAGATACTTTACTGTAATCTTATATTAAGTTGTATATGCACGACCATAACCAAAATACTGTACGCTATTTTGTGAGAGATTTTGAGAAAGTAGTTTTTTATTACTGAAAAATCATGGATCCTGTGTTCATTGTAAACAGAAAAGTCCAACTGAGTAATGGCCAAAGGTGTTGAGGCCAGAAATTCCGTTGTTAGATCGCAGGATACGACTAGAGACCTACCTATGTTTACTATATTTAACAGTATACACATATACACACACACATACAATTACTGCTACAACCACCGGCATAAGCAACTACTGCTACAGTAATGCAATAGGCTCGCTCCTCCGACTTTTTCACTTTATACTACCCTTCCGTTTGGCAAAGGTGAGAGAAATACTAAGGAGATTAGCATTTATAAAAAGACAGAGGGGAATCAAAAGCTGCTGTAGAAAGTAAGTGTGATATTTTTCTTCAGTGGCAAAACGTACAGAGGAAGTATGTATCTCATTAACTAAGTAAGTAACTATCTAAGAAAGGAACAAGCAGAATTATTATATGATTGCGATATATTTGGGACTCACATTATAGATTTTTAAAAAGATGCAGCTCTATTCGGATGAAAGTTTGAAACTGAACCACATTTCCATCACAATATCCATCTTTCAAAATTTTAACATGATTCACACCGAGAGCAATCTTAGATAATGTGATGATTAACTCCGAAGAAATAGAGACAGTTATCGTGTCTTCGCAAATATTTCCTTATGTTTCAATACCTTACAAACTTGACAACAATGGGTATTCTTGCCGGCCATTAACGTGTTCACTGAATCTTTATATTGCAAGCTATAGTATTCACTCCGTCATTGAGAAGTAGTCTGTAAAATGATTGGCGCACAAGTTATGGCAATAACATTAATAGATTGATTACGACAGGACAGGTCGTTTGAGAGCCAATAAGTTAGTAAGATATGGGTCGTTAACCAAGTTAATCACTTTACTTTGTTCACTGCTAGAAGTACAGTCGATTCAGTACTATACTGGAAGTCAATTCAGGGCTTGTAAGTAATTATAAGTGCAACGGAGCAGGTGGCCTGACATTCATTCGCTAAACAACACAACCGCACCTATTTAATTAAACTAAACACGCGCACTGCTTTATCTCGATCTTATTTTTGGACTTCAGATATCGTCACTTTGATAAGAATATTACGAATAGAATTTATTTCGGAAGATATCTAATCATGTCCGCCAAGAGTAAACACTAATATAAAAATTGTTAGGTATTGTTGCAGAAAATAGAGCACTCGTTATTGGCAGATTGCAACCGTCGTTCAGCTGGGCGTTTATGCTGATGATGATTGGTACTGGAATGAATTTGATTCCTACTGTGTTCATCATAAGTGTAGCATTGATTTTAACATTGATACTCTTTATAATACAACAATATTTGTAGTATAAATTTTTCGTATTTTATCAGAATATATTACACATATTTTGAATTCAAACACTACTAAGAATGTTATGCTTAATGCCATACACAAACCTTACGGAGCTTATTAAATCGATAAGGTGTAAGCAAATAAGATATGTCTGGTCATTAATGAGGTCACAGATAATTAAGCCCTGGGTATGACGATAAACTACATCCTGTGACGATAAACTACATCCTGTTTTGATAGCTAATTTGGTGGCGTAGCACTTGCTAGGCTCTCTGCTGTGGGGCTGACTGGGCAGAAGTTTATTCCTGAGTAGTTTGGCATTGCTTACTGCGGTAGACTTGCCAGCTAAGTCTATAGAACCTAATCTGTCCTGTTATTTAACACTCAACTGGAGGGAAGAGGCGGAATAATACCTTTCCCAACGGTCTTTGTGCGTAAGTGAATGCAAAGAATTAAACTGGAATTCCAACTCGGCAACCCAATTTGTCGTTCCGAATCGATATCCGCTACATCACAACGCATATGCAAATTTATTCAATATATACTTATTGAAGATTTCAGTATTAGAAAAACCAATAGAGGTTAATATGCTTCTATGAATATCATTCATACAACCAACATGAGAGAATACTTCCATTACATTAATAAATATAATATTCAATTTCGTAAAGAATTGTAACTGTATTTTAAAATATAACTTTGAAAAAACGAAATAATAAAAAAAACATGTCACATCAAGCCTTCTAGAAATGTTCACGCCAAAAAAAAAGATGAGTATCATATAATACTAACTTCATTGTGAAAACTGAGCATCGTATATCATATTTGTATTATTTCAAAGCTTTCAAAAAAGTAGATGTAGGCATTAAATGACACGTATGGCGTAACTGATCCTTCAAACGAAACAAACAAACAAACAAACAAAGGAAGCACTCGGAGTGAAAATCTGGCATATGTTCGGATTAAGATAGATCACTTTATACATCATATATGGAAAATTCTAAATAATATATTCTGCTTAAGTTTCACATCTAAATTATTATTAAATATATACTTAAAATGCTAAACTTTATTGATACTTAAAATTAACATCCCATTCATCGACGCACCACCTGTTGAAAAATATTAATTCACAATTTTCTTACTTCAGCAAACAAACATATGAAACATATAATTATTATTTCCACCTCAGATCATGTCATGACATAACCAACCTGACAGACGTTTTCTTTTTATTAAAAATCTGCCTATGTTTCTATCGCTATGTTCATTCAATTCATTGCATTTTTCTGTTTTTGCATCTTATCTATATTTTCATAAAATTTTCCAAAGATGACTACATATTTCATGCTAAAGGTATAGAAAAAATGTATACGTGAACCATATGAGTCATATGAAAATAGTTACGAAATCCTGGGTTGTAACCGTGTATTCTGTTTCTCGTTTTTACACAAATACGAAAAAGCAAAAGACAGCTGGGTAAATTTGCTGCTGTCTGGTAAAAGTGTATGACTCAAGTTTTTTATTATTTGGCATTTCAATCATCGCAGAAAGAGCGTTTTCACAATTTAATAGAAATTAAGATTGTCAGGATCAAAATTATAAACGAGAAATTTGAATGAGAATCAACTTTGATTTAAATACATACATATATATATATACAGTTCATATGAAGTAGATTCAATGAAGGATTTTTGATAAGTATAAGTTTTTGCTCTCAAATACAAATCTCTCTCTCTCTCTCTCTGCCTCTCTCTCCTATTCTCACAATATTCTCACAATTAGAAGAAAAAGAAGAAAGAATGAACGCTAGATAGATAGATAGGTCAAGGATTTCAAATTAAAATAATGAATAGTTTAGCTATGGAGTATTATTTGTACTAAAAATTCAATAAAATATATATATATATGTATATATATATATATATATATATGCACACACACACATAAATATATGTATATATATATATATATATATATATATATAGTCTCAGGGAATGTTTATGAAATAACCTTCCTAATGTCATTAGTTCCAAAGTAGACATCTGTGCAAATGACATAACCGTCCGTTTATTTACGTCGTAACAGTTAATCTACTAATGCTTTCAAAGTAAAGCTCGACGCTGCAATTGAAACGGAACTCATGTAAGAGTTTCACTGAAACAGAAAATGACTTGTAAAGTTGAATTCCTCCAAAGCAATATTGCGTTGTTTTACCCACCATTAAGAAGATTTCTTGCCAGCCATCTTCAAGGCTGCTGCAAGTCTCTTTGAGAGTATAACACTGAGCCTCCTTGGATCCACATTTTGAACAGACCATAAGTGGGACGAAGATATAGAACCTAAAGCTGCGTCTACTACGAGGGTTTGGCTCTGTGTAGTACCAGAATTTTTTTTTTTTTTGCTTCAGAATCCACTATGCACATTTATAGATCTGCCATTCGTCCGTGAATTGAATACACTTGCCATGTATAGTCGGTTGCTATTTTTTATACATCTGGATTTTCCTGACAAACCAAGACAGTAATTTGCAATATAAACGGTCCCGAACTGACTTTTCAACTTCAGTCACATTCTCACAGTCGTCTGTGGACCCTCTCTTTCTTTTCAACAAGCATTTTCATGGCGATTCCTTTTATTAGCTTTGTTGTTCCTGGCGCTCGGACCTCTTGAATTTAAGCGTGCTTTTACTGTTGAAACAGTTAAATATAACGGTCACTTCTACTCTATCGTTTCTTCGCACTTCCTGCTTGTGGAAATCCCTTTCTGTTTAATTTTTTTCCTAAAAAATTAAAAACGAACGTCAGTTGCTACCTTTCTAATTATTGAATTCAATTCCATCTTTTATTTTTTCTTTAGCACCTCGTGTACGTAGTCTTTTCTCTGAGCACTGGCGGTTCGTCTTTCTTGGGATGAAATTATTAAGAATATATGTATTTAAATAAATTAATAGGTTAACAAGCAGAATAAAGGTGATAATTAGTCAACAAGATAAAACAACTGACCTCAGCAGCAGGTCCTGGCTAGCGTGACAGTGAAATTTCTTTTTCCTAAATTTCTGACAAGCTTGAAGCAGAGCCTTGCCCGTTATTTGAATAGAGAATTACATTCTGAACTACATATGTTCAGAATATGAAGTTTAGTAGATGCTAAAGCTTTTACATTTTTAAAAAGTATTTTCATTTCAGTAAATGCCAACCAAATGACAATGAAGAACTAGCATGGCTGAAAAAATATTTTCACTTGTCACAATTAAGTTATTAAAATTGTACATTTCTTTGTAGTAGGTATTAAATAGAAAATACTGCTAAATCAGTAAATACATCAAAAAAGCAATAAGTAAATAAATCTCATTCGAAAATTCACAAGAACCGGTCCTAATCTGCATTATACATATGTGCCGTGAATAATTCAAACTTTTATAACTTTACTTATTCCGTTTAACCTTGGATCGTCATTTTTCACTTTTGTTTATACAACGAAAATTAACAGATTTCTGTCTTTGGACAGAATTGTATCTAGCCCACTATCAAACCTTCAACAGTGGTTAGAAAATAGCGCTGTGTTAAATAAATATTTACAGAAGGAGCCTAAACAGCAGATTAAGATACGGGAAGTGTTTCGGACCGGTAAATCTTTGACATATGCGTTTTAGTTTGCAGATATATTGACGCCAGTAGTTTGGTTGTGCTTTGGAAGCAACATCAGCTGTATCATATCAGATATGAATAAATTGATGGGCCTAAAAAATGAACTTCCATTCGCTATCTCATAACCAAATACTAACAAAGAATTTGGAATAGGCTTCTAGTATACAAATCAGATAAATAGAAGTTAATGTAAATATTGCTGAAAAGGTATAATCAGTGGTACACATTAGCAGAACTTGTCAAAATGTAGCTAAACAAAACGATAAATTTTTCTAGTATGCAAACTGCTACTTTCTTCAAGAATTTCATTTATATTTTAGAAGAAAGCTCTTGATACAACTTATATATATATCCGTAGTGTGAAACCGCGGTAGGTTTTGGCTCACTTTAGATTTTTGTGTGTCTTTGCTCTACTTTTGTATATCTTCTTTTGTAATTTTTATCGAGCACTTTTTCTTGTGGTTGGTTCCGTTTGGGGTTTTTTTTTTCTTTGCTGCGGAGTATTGAATGTTTTGTTCTTGTTCCGCGGATTTCTTTTTTTCTCCCCATTTATCCGACGCCTTAGTGCACCGGATTGTAACGGAATTAGGTTCTGTTTGTTAGTGGTTTTTTTGAAGGTTTATTTTAGTATAAATTTACGGCCTACATACTTACAGAGTCTATTTAGGTATTATATATATATATATATTGAAAACAAAAGTAGCGGTTGTTCAATCTAGAGGAATTGGTATATAAGAAAAAGTGAGAGAGGCCGTGACCGTTTTGTTTAAAGTCTAGATTTATTGTTGCTAGCATTATAATTATTACTTGTTTTTATATGATATATTTAGTGCCCTTAATTGTATTTGTGTCGCTACACGTGTTTCGCGTCTAAAGTGGATTGTCTTCAGTCGATTAAACCTGGGATTTCACATATCGAGAACCGTTTGTTTTTTCTGATGGACAAACTATCGTGTATAAAAAGATAAGCCAAGTTGTGAGCACATCAGAAAATTGATATGCGTTAGTGTTTTTTTTGGTTTGTTTTTTTTTGTCTGTTTTTTTTTACACTGGCAATCTAATTTTCATCCCGTTACCTTCGTTGGTTATAAAACTGGATTGCGTCTTTCTACTTCAAAATTGTTTTAGTGATAATGATTCAATTCTATTCTACGGGCATCTTGTTCTACTTTTTGATTTGAATTTACTATTTAAAATTAAGGTTTGTGTGCGTGTGTGTGTTTATAATGGTGTTTGAAATTCGTGTGTCTCTGTGTGTGTTTTAGGATTTGCATGTTGATTATATATATATATATATATATATATATATATATATATATATATATATACAGATGAAGGGAAACAAGTGTTTTAGAATTCCGAGTTCTTCAATATTTAATCATTTTAAAATATGGTCAATACTCTATATATCGTAGTGAAAAATACAATTTTATATATATATATATATATATATATATATATATATATATATATATAGATAGATTGATTAAATTCTTGCATGCTAAAGTAGCAGAAACGTTAGTAGTTGATCACATAACAGTTTCGAAATATGTGAAATCAATAGGAATGTTCCGAATGCAAAGACTTTGTGGGCTGCAATATTTTAAGCCGTGAGACATCGAACGGGGTCTAGTCAGGTGTGAACTCTCTCTTCAACAGCAGAAGATCAATGTTTTTTGGCATCGTTTCACGACTGTTTATAAAAATTAGATACACTACGATAAACTGAAGCGTAAAAGACAGCTGAGTAAATCTGGCCATGTATCAGCATCGGCGGCAACGGCGAATATTTTTGTTCCGAAGCTTATTTGCTGAATCTGGTGGGATCAACTGGCTGTAATTTACTAAGATCTACTCAGACCGACCGAAACCATCAAATAGATCGTTGTCGACTATAATTGATCCTTTTGAGACGAGCTTTGAAAATTAACGGCAGCTATACCAGCAGATGCAGGTCAAAGTTATTTTGCAACATAACCTTAGGCCACATGTTGGAAAACGGATGAAAACATTTCTGTAAAAGTTTAAACTATAATCCCTATTCCATCCGCTGTACTCACCAAACATTGCCTTGTCCAATTTCACTTGGTGTGGCTGATCGGCACTTCATTCTCATGAAGATGTCAAAACATTTTGAGTCGTGCGCAGCCTCAAAAAACGTGCATTTTTTTCAATATTATATTCCATATTCTGCCAGAAAGATGAGAAAAAATGTAGTGGCTACCAATCGACATTACTTTCAGTAACAAGTTTCGTACTAATTATTTTAAACAATTCTTTACATTTTATAAAAAAATGTCAACGGAAGCTAATCAAATGTATTTTTTACAAAATTTGAAGCATGTTTTTCAAAACAAAATCAGGACACACACACACACACACACACACACACACACACACACACACACACATATATATATATATATATATATATATATATATATATATATATATATATATATCCATCAATCCATTGTTTTTGATTTCTTGAGTTTAAAGAAAGCCTCGCGTCCATTACCGTTTTCGCTATTTTATATAAAAATCACATCTGCTTACTCACTATATGAATATCGTGCAATTGTTAAACGAAAGTCTACTTCGTTATCTCACTGCCACATATGTTAAACGCTGAGACAGACAAAGTACAAATGTACACAAATAACGATTGTGACCTAATGGCAACCTAATATCTCCCAAAGGGAATTATTTTCAAATATATGTTATCGGGACTTTTGTACTTGTTTTGGTGTGACGGATGTGACGGTGTGACGGATGTATTTACTCAAAAATTATTTCTTAAAGAATGTGGAAGTAATATACCACATATATTTCAAACTTTTCCTAGCAAACCTCTTCCATGAGAAGTCCTACAATTGATGCCAAGTGTTTTTATGAGCAATTCCTTCTAACGTTATTCAAATTAATTATTACTATGATTATCTGGATGTCTATTTCAACGCAAAGGAAACAAATATATGAATCAGTTACGTATATAAATTTCTGCTAAAATATATAATCTGCTATTAATAAATCATAATATGTTTCTGATTTAATCTCAAATATTAGCTTGAATTAAATTTTGTCTCCTGATTATATCAATCAATTGAGATATATGATACATGCTTAGCTGATCATATCTCTTTCGAGAACTTTACTGATTTATTGAATTTTTTCCCGCTGCAGGTTGCCATTACATTCTGCGGTATACTGGTTGCCTACCAAAGGTATAGGACCCAAACAGTTCTGTATTCAACCCATAGCAGAAGAAAGAAGAAATGGATTAATATATGAGCGTAAGTAAATGAAACGAATTCGAATTTAAACTCACATCTCTGATTTCCAGTTCCAGATGTATATCCATTACACCACAACGCACTGATATTATAAGATATAATAGATTTTCCGACCGTTTTTAAAGAATATAATTCATAGTTTCATATAGTTCTAAAGAAAGTGGAAATTACAGCGACAATTCCAGATTGCCATAAATTGACCATAACATTTTGATGGATATTGATTTCTTTAATAGACTTTATAGAACAGTGTGAAATTTTCATGAAAACTTGCTTATACTCTGATATAATTTCATGGAATCTATAGTTTCTGCTCTCTAACTGTAGTATAGAAAACATCTATAACTTCATTTTTTTAATTCAGTGACCACATATTTCTTTCCGTTTCTAATATATTATAAATATTAAAAAAACTTTTGAACTTTAATGAAATGAAATTTTAATCATCAAATTAAACGTGCAAATGATCAATGAAATAAATTAGACGTTAAAATTCTCAATAAATTTGTAAACTAATTCGACAATATCATACAAAAAGGAGTAAAATGCTAACATTAATGCCATATATGACAGTTTAATTTGTAGATATTATTATAGTTTTAATGTAATAAAGTTTCATGAGCAATGTAAGACGACCATGTGTTTATAAAAAATCTTGTCAATATTTTTCAGTATATGAGAGAAGCGTATTTTCAGCTACCGAGATAAATCAGCAAAGAGTATTTTGTTGAAAGTCAGAATCAGACACAAGCAGATATTTCGGGGGAACATGGTT